>LNAC01000687.1:173004-203802 GCA_002007465.1 Ailurus styani | reverse complement strand
AGGCTGCCCCCCGCCCCCCACTCCTCGCCTTCCACCCCCCACCCCTCGCCCCGTTGCTGGCTCTGGCTCCCTGAGACCCTCCCAGGCCTCGATGTGTGTGTCAAGGTGTTTTCTCTGTAAGGTCTTCATCATTCCTTAATTGTTCACATTAATTTCTCTCTCTCCTTGGTGAGCGTCCCTTGAAGCCTTGGCCCCCCACCCCTCCTTTGCTGTCATCAAAATGCGTCTGGCGTGCTCCTTCGGAGGGGGCTGCCTCCCCACACTGCCCACCCCCCAGCCCCGCTGCCGCTCCTCTGACTGCCCCGAGATGGATGTTCCTTTATTGCCCATAAATCTCTGCACAGCCCTTTGTGAAGACAGATCCGAGGCCTCCAGTTCCCCGGTGTTTGTCGGCGGTGGGTTTAATTAGCCCTCCCCGCAGAGGAGCGGGCTGGGCTTGGGCCAGGGAAGGAGCCTTTCACCGTCCCTGTGCTTTGACTAGGGGGACGGAGGCTGGGGCGCGTGCAGGGACAACAGAAGGCTCCCCTCTCATGCCTCCATCTGGGTGGATTCAACACGCCAGACCCGTGTAACTGGCTTTCCCTCACCGGGTTCCAGGCTGACCATCCCTGCTCAGGTGGCCCAGGGGGTGGACGGTAGAGGCCCCAGCAGGACCCGTGCTGGTCTCTAAGGAAGGAGTTCCATTAGTTCCAGTCGACACACAGTAGGTACCTAATAAATGCATGGCGAACTGGGAGGTTTCTGGATGAATGGGCCCACCCTTCCCCCTCCTAGGCCAGAGCATAAAGATCCCCTGTATTGAGCCCAACCCAGCCACGTGCTGGAGGACAGCTCACCCCAGCAAGGAGGCCGGGTCACCCCTACAGCTGGCTTTGAGTCCTGCTGCCCTCCCGTGGTCGGCAGGTCCTCGCCCAGCCTCTCTGCCCCGCTGTTGGCTGCAGGAAGGAAGGAAGGAAGTGCTGCGTGTGCAATGCTCAGGATAGCAGCAGACCAGGCTCTCCGCTGACATCAGGGGGAGGGGTCCCTGAGGCCAGCTCCAGCAGTCCCATTGGGGTGAGGTGTGCTCAGGTGGCCCAGCCTGGCCCACCACCCGCTGCATGGCCTCAGGGGACTCCCCTGGCTGGCCTGGGCCTGAGAGTCCAAGTGTGGGTTCTGCACAGAGGTCCGAGGGACAAGAAGACAAGCCTGCTGTGCGTTGGTTGGCGGGAGGGTGGGACGGCCTTGGGGTGGTGTAGCAAGAATACCTCAACCAGCCCCTCTGCTAGGGACTTCAGCCATCCTGGCAGTTTTCGAGCCTCCCCGGTGCTTGGTCTGAACTGAGCCCCTCTCACAGCAGCTATGTGGGCCGTGGGGACCCCTGCCGTGAGAATTTACTCATTCCTTATGATAGGCAGGGAAACTGAGAGACAGTGGTGACCTGACAGGCCAGATCCCAACTCTGGACCTCTCTGAGCCCTGGCTGTGCAAGGTCTGGGTGATATGGATCTATTCCATGACCACCTGGCTGGATGAGGATCAGCCTGGGAGGATCATGGAGGACTTCCTGGAGGAGGGGGTTGAATCAGAGTGAAGAGTTGAAGCAAAAGGGAGGGTTTCAGGAAGAGGATTCTGAGGCATTCCGGCACGGGGAGCTGGGGTGGGGTGTAAGTGGTGGGAGATGAGGCAGGACCCCTGGATCCCTTGGGGGTTCCAGCTTGGCCACATAGAAGGGGGGGCGGCCACAATCAGAATGCTGCTGTTCCCCGGGGGCTGCCCATGTCTTGCGTGGGGAGCCTTGCCAGGCTCCTGGGCTGTGCTGCACACGGTGAGCGGGCCTGTCGTCTAGGGGTCTGGCGCAGAGTGGGAGAAGAGAGATGGGTGTGGAACGAGGCAGACCCAGAGGTGCTGGGTGGGAGTGGGACGAGTTGCGTCATTGTGGCCCCACATCCACCACAGCTTGGAGTATATCTGCCTACAGGGCTGAGGGCTGCCCTTGGGCCAAGGGATCCCCCTGGGCTGACACCCCGAGGCTGACGGGCACAGGCAGAGAGACTGCCTCTCGGGTCCTGTGCTGTCCTGGGACTGCGGTGAGGAAGCTGAGGGGGCGAGGAAGCCACGTGCCTGCCACAGCGCTCGGGGCGAGCTGCGTGGGCAGTGCCTGCGTCTGAACAAGCGTTCAGGCCTCAGGTAGGCCCAGTGCTGCCCCAGCACGTCCCCTCATGCCCCAGGGCCTCAGTGTCCTCATCTGCACACTGGGGGCATCAGCAGCCTCTTCCTGGGAGGACCTGATGGAGACGATGCTGGGGCAGGGCCATGAGCAGAGGGGGTGCCCCGGCTGTGAGGAGGGGCCTCCACCCTGCTGCCCCAGGCCCCAGCTCAGCCAACAAATAAACACTCCTCTGTAAGCATGTTTCTGGCATGTTCTTGGTCTCACTGGACATCAGTCGACCATCAGCTGCTAAACATTCTGCTGCTTCTATTATTTCAGAACTAATTTAAGCATTGAGAAGTAATTCTTTCGATTACTGGGCAAAGCCCCGGCAGCCAGATAAACAGGGGCAGATGCTTCTATCCTAGGACCCGAGCCAATCCGGCAGCCCCTGGGTGGATGGCAACACAGGGCAGCCCCCTGGGACCCCTTGGCTCCCAGAGGGCCTGCGGGGGTGACTCACTACCCTCCTAGGGCCCTGGAGTTGGGGCTGGCAGAGAAGTGACCCTTGGGGGCACCCCGAGAGGGCTGCTCCCCTTCCCCATTGACCCCCAGTGAGCCCCAGCACCTGGGGTCACCCTCCCCCGCTTGCTCTTGGCGGTACTGATCTGTGAACTGTGAAGGGTGCTCTGTCCACAGGTTGCCCTGTGGCTGGCCTGGAATCTTTGGATGGAGGCCAGGAGCACTCGCTGTAAACCAGCAGCCACTGTTGGGGGGCGGGGGGTGTTGACACTCAACACCACTTCTCAGGGTTTTAATTAGCTTCCTGCACAGATCTCAGGGTTCGAGAGACTGAGGCTGGACCTCAGCCACAGGCTCCCCCGGGGGCCCAGGGGCCCCACCTCAGGGAATCTGCAGGGGGCTGCTTGGGGGTTGGGGGTCGGGTGGGGGCAGGCAGGAGCTGAGCCCGCAGCACCAGGCTCAGCACTCCCACCCCTCCCTGCCCCTCACCAGCCCCGGCCCGGTGATCTCATCACTTCCTGGGCTGTAAATATCACCCAAACGCTCACGACTCCCAAATTGTCCTCCAGCCCAGGCCCCTCTCCTGAGCTCAGCCCGCACAGCCCACACGACACCCCCGCCCAGATGTCTCCTGGGCCTCAACAACGGTGGCCGCTCCTCCTGCACCCCCACCTCAGGGAGGGGCGCCCCATGCCGGCTGCTCAGGGCAGACGCCCGGAGCCCTGCCCACCATTCTCTGCCTTCTGCCAGATCCAAATCCAAATGCAGCCATGTCCCTCCTGATCCCCCACCCCACCCTGCTTGGGCCCGGCCCCCCTCCCCACTCACAAGCCTCTGCTACACACACAGCAGCCAGAGGGACCTTCTCCGGAAATCAGATCCTGCCTTTGCCCGTCTCAGGACAAAGCCTCCAAGGTCTGTGGGATGCAACCCTCTAGCCTCTCCAGTTCCACCTGGGCTCCCACATCCACCTGCTTTACCCTCTGAAAACCTCGTTGGCCTCTTGTCCCGCCCCTTGCCATGGCCTAGGTTTCTCCCTCCTGGGGGAAAGGAGGGTGCAGAGTCCCAAGGGCGGGGCTGTGGGCTCTGGGAGCGCCACGAGGAACATGTGCTGTGGAGACAGGGCCCAGCAAGGAGCTGCCAGTGGGCTTCCAGCCCCCACGTGAGGGCCATTTGATGATGATAGACACAATCAGCCTTCAAAGCACCTTGAAGTGTCTCTCAGTGAGGAGCAGGCTCCACCCAGTGAGTGAGTGCCCTGTCTTGGGAGGGATGCAAGATGAGGAGCTCAGGTGGGCAGCTGCTCTTTGAAAAGCTCTTTGCAAAGGGGCATCTGCCATTTCTTGGCTGCTGGGAAGGTGGTGGGAGCCCAGGGGCCACCACGCTGTGCAAAGGCCCTCAGCCTCAGCTTGGAGCCCTTCCCCAGACCTAGCAGTTTGGGTGCATCTGCTTGGGTGTGGCAGGGTCTGCTCCAGGGAAAACTGGATTAAAAAAACTCTCGTCCTAGGCTCGCTCTGCCCACAGATACCCAGGGACTAGGAGCCAGGGAGCACTGATGGTGGGCCTTCAGGCATGGGGCCGTGGCTGTCCAACACCTTCACACCAGACTCCAAGGAGCTGCCTCTGCGAAGGCGATTAAGGGGGAGTAATAGGGTCCCCTAGGTTCAGGGGGGCTGGGACAGGAGCTTTGCACAAGCAGTGTCCCTACCTCTGTGGGGGCCTGTCTGAACTGCCCCATCTGAGACTGGGGAGTCTCAAAGCAGCTTAGTTGTGCTGACATCCTTTGTGCAGAAGGACAAACAGCAAGGGCCTGTACTGACGGGTGGGGTGGGGGTGGGAGGTGCAGGTAGCATCAGTGCGTCCAGGATCAAGAAGAGGCCCTTGACTCTGCCCTCATCCCCAGGATCTGAGCCCACACCGTGGGCACTGAGGAGCTGGGTAGGGGAGCTGGGAGCCTGGTTGCTGAGCGAGTCCCCCTCCTCCTCCCTCCCTTGGGCTTCTGGAGCCCTGGCCGCCCCCACCACCATCTGGTTCCACCAGCAACGCTCCCCCTACTCCCTCCCCCCAACTCACTGAGCTTCCTCCCTCACCCTGCTCCCCGAGGCCCCTGCCCCAGGGGGATGGGGGAGCTTCAGCCATGGGCCACGTGGCTTCTTTCCCTTTTGTGTCTGCGTCCTCATGGGCCCAGGCCTTGAGAAAACGTGCGTGTGCATATTTTTGCCTGTGCTGTGTGCTGTGTCTGCAAGCACACATGTGCGTGCGTGTGTGTGCACGCGTGCAGTCCTTGCCTTGCCTGTGTACATGCCATGGGTGCAGGGTCATGCAGACCCCTGCAGGCCCATATCTGGGGTGTGGCATGGTGTGAGTGCACACGTGCCCGGGCACGTGCCTATGCAGTCCTGGCTGCGGGTCTGGCATGAGACCGTGAGCCGTGGTGTGAAGGTACACACGACCCCTGCCAGATCTCGGATGGGAGGGGCCTGGCCTCACCCACTCAGCTCTCCTTCAGGGCCACCCTGTCTACCTGCACAGGGTCCTCCTAGGACCCTGCCCCTCAACCCACATGGAGCTGCGGGGTGGGGGGCAGCTGGGGGGCACTGGCTCCAGTGGAAGAGGCTCGGAGCTGTGGGGACTCTGTGTGGCCCTGGCACAGACACCCCCGCAAAGGCAGCCTCCTGCTGTCGGGGGCCTGGTGTGTGGTCTGGCCGGACACACACCTCTCCCTGGACAGATGCCACTACCAACCCAGCTCGAAGAAAGGTGGCTAAGGTGTCTGATGGGCTAACGGACATTAGTCTTCAGGGCTGGGGTGCGGGGAGGTGGGCAATGACGTGACGCATCCCCGGTGACCACCGCAGGTGCTACTGGACTGAAACGGCAGGCTGCACCAGCAGTCAGCTCCCTTCCCTTCCGGGGCTTCCACGTGCCCGTGACTGTGGCGGGGCTGCCCCTCCAGGGCCCACCTGCCTCTCCCTGCCCACAGCACCCCAGCCTGAGAGGCCACAGCTTAAGAAAAGATCTCTTTATTCCACGTCGTCCGATATTTTTACACAAGTAAAATAAAATGCATATCTCTATATACCGCGATCCGGGTGGGAGGTGGCGTTCTGGAACAAACGCTGCCGCCCTACCCTGTAAACATGATGGGGTGGAGATGGGGCGGGCGGGCGGGACGCGTCCATCAGGGAGGGCCTGCCGCCTGGTGCTGGCTGACGGCGCAGAGGGGACCCCATATGTACACACACCTGACTGCTGAGAAAGGCCTCCCACTCGGTGGCTGGTCAGCAGGGCCCGAGCACCGTCCACAGCACCAGGGCGAGGCCCAGCGGGGCCAGGCTGCGGGCGAGGCCGGGTAGCGCGCCCGAGCCCTCTGCGTCCCCAGCCCCACCGCCCCCACTGCCCGCCTGGCCCAGGCGGCACTGGCTGCGGGTGCGGTTCTTGCGGGAACAGCCTGGCTTCCGGCGAGGGCCCGTGGTGGGGGGCCCCGGGGGCTGGGAGCCCTCGGGCCGCATCCCAGTCAGTGGGGGCTCGGCTGAGCCAGGCAGGGTCCCGAAGGGGGAGTCGTTGATGTGCCGCGGGCCGGAGCCGTTGCCCGGTGGGCTGTCGCCGGGCGGCACCCGTCCCTTGAGTGCGTTGCCGGCGGAGGCCGGGCTCCCAGCCTCGAACACCGAGGCCTTGTCCGCGGCATCGGGCTGGCAGCACTTGGGCAGCCCCAGAGGCTCTTCGTCAGTAGGCCTGCCGGTCCGGACGGGACGTGAGGGCCGGACCACCACGGCGCAGCCCTCCAGGTCGGCGGCGGCCAGGCGCTTGAGGTCACGGCCGGCCAGGCGCGGGGGCAGGCTGCAGGGCAGCTCGGACGAGGAGCCGCGGAACTGCTGCAGCCAGGCCCAGAGCGGGCGCGCCCGGCAGTCACACACCCAGGGGTTGTCATTGAGCCGCAGGTACTGGAGGCCGCGCAGGGGCGCCAGGGCCTCGGCGGGCAGCGCCGAGAGGTTGTTGGCGAACAGGTAGAGCGTCATGAGGCGGCCGAGGTCACGGAAGGCATGCGGGTGCACGTGGGCCACGCGGTTCTGATGCAGAAGGAGGCGGTCGAGGCTGTGCAGGCCGCGGAAGGCGCGCTCGGGCACGCTGGGGATGCGGTTGCCGTGCAGGAAGAGGTGCGTGAGGTTGCCCAGGTCGCGGAAGGCGTCGTCCGGCAGCGCCTGCAGCCCGTTGTCCTGCAGGTAGAGGTACTGCAGGGCGGCCAGGCCGCGGAACAGCCCAGGGCCCAGCTCCTGCAGGCCGCAGCGGTCCAGGTGCAGGGTGTGCAGGCGGCTCAGGCCGTGAAACGTGGTGGGGTCCACGGCACGCAGCTGCGCATTGTCGCTGAGGTCCAGCTGCTCGAGGAGGGCCAGGCCGCTGAAGGCAGCCGCGTCGATGCGGACCAGCGCGTTCGAATGCAGCCACAGGATGGTGAGGTTGCGGCAGGCGCGGAAGCTGGCGGCGGGCACATGCACGATGCGGTTGCCGTGCAGGAAGACACGCTGGCTGGAGGCCGGGATGTCAGCGGGCACAGCCTGGAGGCCCTGCTGCGGACAGCTCGTCGTCACCTTGGGCTCGTTGTAGCATACGCAGGCCCCTGGGCACGGGGCTGCCACCCGCCACGCCTGCAGCCACAGCACCCAGGCCAGCAGCTGGCTCCCTGTGGGTAGAGGAGACTGTGGTTAAGGGGCTGTGGGCCCTTTGAGGCTGGTGGGCATGCTGGAGGCAGGCTGGCCCCTGGGGTGGGTCCTCGGGACGGCCTTGAGTCAGGCCTGGGACATGTTGGGGCCCCTGAAGACTCAGAGGCTGTGATCCCTGCTCCACCTACCACATGGAAGCGACTTTGCTGAAACCTGCCAGGGGGGTTCCATGCTCTGCTCTGAGCAACCTTGCCTGCAGATGTCCCACGCTGCCCTGCCCGGCGCCCAAACATACAAGCTGACGTGCTCGCACCAGCCACTCGAAGCTGGCTGGGTCACTGCCAAAGCCCATTTGAAGCCCTCCTGAAATGGACACTCATGCCTGCAGACACCTTCTCAGTACACCAGCGAGCGCCGTGAGCCTGCCCACCATCACTCAGTCCCGGCACTGTCCCCGGCCTGACGACTGCCCCACCAGCCCATCCGCCCGGCTGGAAGAGAGGCCCTTGGTCAACACTGAGGATTGGGCTGGCTGAGCTCACACAGAGCCGAGGCTCACTCCAGCTCTGCCAGGCAGTCAGCTGCCGGCCTTCCAGTAGTTTCTGCAGCAGCTCCTTCTGAGGGCCTTCCCAGGCTGCAGGAAGGGGTTGTGGGGGGCGGGTGCTGTGGCTCAGACCCTGTGCCCTGTGCGGGCCCCTTGCCTAGGCTCCCGGAGCTCCTGAGGCCTCGCCACTGCAGAGAGCTGTGCTTTAATGAGGAAACCGCAAGGGCCTCAAAGTCATGAGCCAGATAACCCCCAGCAGCCCTCCTGTAGGGGGTCTGGGTCCCACCAACACGGCATATGAAACTTATGGGCACCATGGGCTCCAGAGCAGCTCTGCTCTTACAGAATTAGGAGCCTGGATGCCCGAGGGCAGGGGCAAGGGGGCCAGGCAGGTGCAGCCCTGCCCGCCCTGTGAGCCCCCTCTAGGCAGGCTGCTCCCTCCTCCACACATCCTGACTTGGCATGGAACTCCTCCTGCAGCCTCCTCCCTTCGGACTCATTCTCTGCTTGATCTCCTCCCTGGGTGAGGAGCTTACTCCTTCCCTGCCAATCGATGGCTGCACAATTCCTCCTATCCACCACCTCCCCACCACCTTGAGGCCAGACACACACAGGGCCCCACCAAAGACCTACACTCCCGTGGTCTCCCCATCGGGGCCACACACCTCAATACAAAGCTCGCTGCCTCTCATCCCACCATTAGAGCCCCCCTCGTCCAATGCCAAAGGTTCTTTCCTCCTTCAGGAGTGAGTCTATTAAAATGTGAATCCCCCTTGGAGGGTTATGGCTTATCAGCTAACACCTTCGTTGACAGCTAACACCTGCATTGACAGCTAACACCTTTCTTGGCAGTTAGCTAAGAGCAGGATTCCGCAGACAGGAGGCCGGCTAAGCGCTGGGGCTGGAGCCAGGTAGAAGGAAGAACAGAACCATGGGTCAGCTTCCCCCACCCAGATCTGGGACCTTGGGGGCCCCCCACTCATGCTGGGGCCCTCGCCACACTGGATCCTCTCTGTCTGGGCCGGCGCAGATGCACGGCCCAAGCCCAGAGCCCTAGCAAGGCCAGCATGTTCCGCGGTCATAAGGAGTGTGCCCTCCTGGACTCTGGTCCCCAGAATAGGCACCCACACCCTGAGGGCTCATCTGTCCCTTGTATTCTGTCAGCCTCCAGGGTGGGGCCATTTGTTAGGTGCTGGGTACACATAGCCCCAGGATGGGGGCGTCCAGAGAGGCAGGCCTGGTCTAGATTCCCCACACCCAGGACACCCCTCCCTGGGCTGGCCATGCCCAGGAGGCTGTGAGGGGGCCCCCTCAGCCTGCTGTTCTATTTAAACCACTGACGTCCTCTGCACGCTCTCTCCTGATGGGGCTTCTCAGGGAAGTCAGGCCTGATTATGCCAGCTCTCACCAGCGTCTCACCTGTCACTATGCTCTGAACACAGCACTTCCTGTCCCCAAGGACTCACGGAGGAGGAAGACGTGGGACAGGGTGGGATGGGGGCCCCGAGTACTCACCAGGCCGGGCTCCGGACCTCACCACCACGGATGGGCTGCGTCACCGTTCGTGCCACGTCACAGCCGTGCCGCGCCCGGCCACAAACTGGGCCATACCGCCCGGCAGGCTGTGTCAGCAGCCCCACGTCGTGACCACACCTGCCCCCATCTGAGCTGTCCGGTGGCTGCGAGGCAGGCCTGAAGCCATGGTCTGGGAGCTCGGCTGGTGTCAGGTTCAGCTGATTTCCCCAGAACCAGCTGCTCCTCCAGCCTCCAGCCCTCCCCCGCCCGGGCCCCCAGGAGGCTGGAAATCACGTGCTTGGGGTACACCCACTCCAGGAATGGCCCAAGCGAGGCTCCGGGGCTGAGCTACGCCACGGGGGTAAGTGGCAGAGCAGCCGTGTGGCTTGGCCCTGCTGGTGCGTCAGGCGCCGACATGGCTCCATTCCTGCTGAGCCGACCGCTTTTCGGAAGCCAACTTCTGAGGGTCGGTCCCTCTGCACGGGCCTGCTGTCAGTGCAGCGGCCAGTGGCAGGCTCTCTCCTTGCTGCAGCCACGGTAATTGGCTCCAGCCTGGCCCCCCTTGGGGCCAGCCTGCTGGTCTCCATGGCAACCCCTCCACTGAGCAAGCAGAGGGGGCATCTTTTTATTAGATAATCAAACCCAACTTTGGGGTCTGTGTTCCAATTCACGGCAGGGGCCCTAGGGACACAGGAGGCTCTGCCAGGTTGCAGGGTGGTGATCCCTGACCCCACCCCAGGGGCTGGACCCAGTTACTCATCTGACCCCCACCGAACCCTAAAAAGCGCCCCTGCCATCTTGTCCCCCCATCCTGTCCCCTAACCTGTCCTCCTAGCCCATCCATCAGCCCCATCTCCCACTTGTGCCCGGCCTCACTGGGCTCCTGCTCTTAGCGAGCATTCAATACCAGCTCGCCTCCAAGCACATGGCAAGAAAACAGCCCTGCCCCAGCCCTGGTTCACTCACAGCAAGGCGCACTCCTGCACCAGGCCGCCTGGCCGCCTGGCCGCCTGAGCCTCGCGCAAGCCCGAGCCGGTTCCTCTCCTGCCACCCCTGCGGCTCATTCGTGCTTCCTCTTTCCTTAGGCCTCAGCTCAGAATGGCCCTGTCAGGTCAGGGGGCTTCTTCAGTGCCCTACCCATGGGGAGGCCCATGGAGTCATGGGAGGGGCTCCCCCCTTAGCTCAGGTCTGCCTCAGGAGCAGTGGTGACGGCACAAAGGCCACTGCTGGGGAAGGACTGGCCGCTCCTGCCTGGGAGGCTGTGGAGTCCAAATCCCATCAGGTCTGGGTGTGGTCCCAAAGAGCGCCTGCATTGCTTACCCTGCCCTGGGAAGCAAAGGGCCCAGGTTCCCCTTCATGGTCACTGCAGGGTGTGGGGGGAGGAAAGGGGAGGACTAGGGAGGGGAGCCAGGAGGGGCGGGACTCTGCTGGGGACTCACCAGCAGCTGCTGCTGAGGTCAGCAGCTCAGGAGCTGGGGCTGCTCCTGTAGGAGGCTGTAGGCACGGAGGTCTCTGCTTCCTGGCCTCTACTTCTCTCAGGGGTCCCCTAGCCTGGGCTGGGGTGTGCAGCTCCCCCGAGGTTCTAGGGGACACTCCTGCCACCGCCCACCACCTCCACCCTGAGGTCATAGATATAGTGCAGGGCTGGCCGCCCTGGTTGCCCAGAGCACTGGCCCAGTGCCCTTGGGCCTCTCCACTGCACCAGGGGGGCAGAAACACCCTATTCTGGGGGCAGTATGAGAGGCTACCAGCTGGCATAGAAGGCGTGAATCAGAGCCGCTTAAGAATCCATTTTCTTTATAATATCACAAGCCCATTTTACAGATTAGGAAACTGAGGTAAAGAGCAGTTAAGCCCTGGACTGCTCCCACTTGGAGATGGTCCAGGAGGAAGGGTGGGAATGAGAAGGGGCCACAGGGCCACCCAGAAGGGGCCATTTCCAGCCAAACCAGGAATGGAGCCCAGGCTGCGAGGGCGTAGGCAGGCACCAGGGGTACATAGCTCCCTCCTGGGCCATCTGTGGCTGGGAGGGGACATCTCCAGGGAGGATCTGAGTGGCTGCTTGCTGCCCCTCTCACCCCCAGGAGACTGCGGTGAGTAGGTTGGGGGTGGGGGGGCTGGACAGCTGGGACACGACCAGGACACTGGTCAGGTCAGGACCCTCTCGAGCACCGAGAACATCCCCAGAAGGGTCACGTCACAGACCACGGTTACAGGGCAGAACGAGAGGCCACAGCTCAGCGCACCAAGGCCAGAAATAGCTCTGGGCGGGGGTGGGGGACTGGTGCCATCCACACACCACAGAGGGTCAGGACACCCCCGCAGTGCTGTACTCCCTCTTTCCTGCCCTGTGCCTGCTCCCCATCCCTGCCAGCCCCCCACCAGTGATGGGCTCACCCCCCACCATCCATCTGTCCCCTCCTCAGTCTTCACTCCTCGCTCACATTCACCTCCCACCTTCTGTCTGTCCTCCAGCCCATAGACACGCGCAGGAGGCCGGGTGCATGCCCTCGGCATTCCCTAGTCCCCTTCCTTGGCTCTCTGGTGAGGGGGGGCGGGGGGGGAGCCCATCCCTGAGAGGGCCCACATCTCCTGGGGGCGTGGCTGCCAGCCCCTGCTGCCGGTCGTGCCCCTCAAGGCCCCACTCCTTATTGATCTTCTCTGGGCAGTAGCGGCAGGGCCAGGTCGGCTTGATAGCAGGCAAGGTCACCTGCCAGGGAAGGAGGGCACTGGGATTCAGGGCTGAGCAGTTCCAGCAGGCCAAGCTGCATGCAGTGGGGGAAACTGAGGGCCAGCGTAGGCCGAGCGAGCAGGAGCAGGCTCCTGAATGCACTCAGTGTCCAGGTGGACTGAGGGCCAACAGAGGTCTACTGAATCCTCCTAGGGGCCTATTTTATTTTCCTATCTTACGGGGCAGGGTGTGTGTGTGTGTGTGTGTGTGAAAATGAGATTTGGCAGGGGAAGCCACTTGCTCATAGTACGAGGACTAGTAGGATTCCTAACCCCATTGGTGTCTAATCACTAAAAGGCCTTGCTTGGCAGTAGGGAGTTAAAGCTCCCCCTGTCCCCACCTTCCCATCACCCCCACCCCCGAACCCAAGCTATGTTCCCCCTTAAAATTTCCAGCTAACACAGCACGTGGGAGGGCCCTGGGTCCCTTTCAAAGCTAAGAAACCAGGGCTCTCAAGGGAGGGGCCTGGCGCACCTGAGAGCTGGAGGTCTTGGGTGCACAGCTTACACTAATGGTGTGTTCCTGAGGGGATCCCCCATGATAGGGGCCACGCTGGACACTGTCAGCGGGAGACCAGTCCCCAGCTTATAGCACTTAAGTTCAAGCAGCAGGCTGACCATAGGGTGTCACCCTGCTGCATGGCATGTGCCACATGGGGGACTTAAAGGACCATGGAATCCTGCCCTGGCTCTAGACATCTGGGGGACACCAGGGAAGGGGCACCGGAGCCCACGGCCAGGGTGAGCATCTAGGCAGACCCTCCAATGGGTGGGATCCTTGGCCCTATAATCACTCCTTGGGAATCCATCCTTGGTCAAGGCTGGGCTGCTAGACCAGAGGGCTCTGGAACCTCACCCTGTCCAGCCCATGTTTTCCCCTGATGCCCACCTCCCTTGGCCCCTGCCCCAGAGAGCCCCACAGTGATGATGTCAGCCTCTGGAGGCTCTGGTCACCTGAAAACCCACCCGGGGTACAGGACGCCTCCCCCCAATGCAGGGAGTCAGCCAGCATCCCCTCCCTCACAGGAGGTGGGCATCCCTACCCCCCTCCATCAAGACCACCAACAAACACCCACTGCTTAATTTACCTGGAGAATCTGTCTCCACTACCTCTCATCAGTCAGCCCCTCAACTCATTCAATCTGGTGGCCAGTGTGGGCTCGAGTCTCCAGAGGATGTGAATGAGGAATCAGCCAGGGGCCGATACAGCCCTGGCCCGCCCCAGGGAGGGGGGGCAACTCAGGAATGGGGTGCTCCCAATGTCGGGCCTAGGACTTGCGTTGTCACATACCTGCCACCATGCCCATCTGCCCTGCCTGACCCCTTCCCCCTGCCAGCTCCCATGCAGGACTGGGTGCCTAGCCCCCCACCCCAGTACACCCCACCTCCTCCCAGGATCCTGCATCTGATACCTGCCAGAAGCTGACCATCCCCGTGAGGCCCAGAGCATCAGCCAACAGGGTAGACACAGTGCAGGAGTCCACTTGAGGGTGCACTTGTCAGAATACACACCTAGGGTGTGTACTAGAGGAACATGCACTCGGGGTGCATGCTAAGAGAATGCATGCTCGGGGCACATGCTACGGGAGCACATGCTCGGGGAGCATGCTATGGGAACACACAACAGGTGTACACACTTTTGGGCCATTGGCTGCCAGGGTCTGGGTGGGTCAGGGCACCGTGGGTGAGTCGCCCATAGAGCAGAGGGCTGCTGTGATGAGGCCAGAGCAGAACGAGATGGGAGCGGGTGTCCCCACATGCTCTGGAGCCCTCGGCACTTGTCAAACATCATCGACAAGGCGAGCCGTTGGCCTCTGTATGAGTGGGGTTTGTTCTTTTATGAAACGACCAGTGCAGGTCTTGGGAGGCAAGCATCCCCTTGCCCTCTGTGATCTGCCAGTCCTGCCCCTCGGCCGTCTGCCTCCAATCAGCCCTAGTCCTGGGGGAGCAGCTGGATTGCTGCCTACCTGAACTGTCCCAGGACAGCTGAGCTCTTGCAACCCCCCCCCACCCACCGACCAGGGCAGTCAGGCCTCAGGAAGGGGTGTAAAGAATCAAGGGTGCTCAGGGGCTCTGTAACTAAGCTGGGGTGGTGAGGCGGGGGGCAGCTCCTCCTGAGACCACGGAGAAGCCCAGTGGGGGCTGGTGAGAACCCCTGGACAGAGACAAGTGGGAAGGGCCATGGGGTCTGGCCCTTTCCAGAGGCAGTGATGAGATGCTCCCATTTGGGTCACCACCGGCTAGGGCACCATGTCCAGGTGACCAGAGTGAAATCCTTGCCTGAGCCAATGTGTCCTCATGCCTCTTCTTCCATCAGCATCTGGCAAACCAGCCCACCAGCCACCACCTGTCTTTGTAAACAACAGGTTACCAGCATATGGCTACACCTGGGTGCTTCCTGTGCTGCTTTAGTGTCACCATGGCTGAGTGGAGTAGTCCCTACACGTGGTGTGGCCCACAGAGCTGACATTGTTCAGGATCTGGCCCTTCAGGGAAACAGTTTGCCGACCTAGCTTGTGATTGGAGCATGCAGAGCACCTGCTGTGTGTGGGTATTGCCACTCTTATCCTCACGGTGGCCCTGCAGAGGTCACTTGAATCCCACCTAATGAAAAGGAAACCAAGGGTCAGAGAAGGCCACTGTCCTGCTGAGACCACACTGCTGGGATGGACGGAGCCTGGTGATCTCTCATGGGGCTGGAGGGAAGGTGACCCCCAAATGGTGTGTAGGTCAAAAGAAACAATCATTTTGCTAAAGAGGCCGTTGAGGGGCTGGTGATCAAACACTCATTAAAGAGGACATTTACTGCCAGACAAAGCTGGTTGTAAGGAGTTTGTCCTCGGGCTCTGGGGTGGTTGGGGGAGGCACTGACCCACATGGCACCTGCTTGTGCTTCAGGAAGACAATCTCAGGGCGGGGTGGTCTTGGGGTCTCTGGACCACAACCCCCTCCATGCCAATCCAACAGCACCAGAACCCTGTGCCCTCCTCTAGGGCTCTGGAGCCAGGTCACACCAAGGGCCCGTTACCATCAGCCTGTCTACTTGGGCTGGGAGGAGGGGACATGGCAGGTCAGGTTTGAGGCACTTCCCAGGATGACAAGGTCCAGGCCTTGGCTGAGAGAATCTTCCCATTTGAGAACAAAGAGAAGTTCAGTTGGGATGACTCTGTCCAGAAAAGGAGAGAGGCACTGAGCGTAGGGGCCTCCTTGTAAGTAGGCTTCCCTGGACCATCCTGTGTACTTCTGGCCAGAATCTTGAATGGAAAGTGGGTTGTGGAGACCCATGATCATTTTTTTTTAAGATTTTATTTATTTCAGAGAGAATGAGAGAGACAGAGAACACGAGATGGGGGAAGGTAGGAGGGAGAAGCAGACTCCCCGCTGAGTAGGGATCCAGATGTGGGACTCAATCCTGGGACTCCAGGATCATGACCTGAGATGAAGGCAGATGCTTAACCAGCTGAGCCACCCAGGTGCCCAGAGGCCCATGATCCTTGTCACCAATACCACCATCATCATCACCACACCAGTCATGTGCAAGGCCCTCAGATCGCAGGCAGCTCAGAAGCAGCCTGGGACCAACTTGAGGCCAGTATGGAGTGTAGCCAGCCTCGCACAAGGGTGGGGAGCCCCAGAAGTGGGTGAGCAGTGGGCCAGTGTGCGGTGGACACCAGACACCCCTGAGCAGGGTTGTGGCCCAAGGATGCCCATTCCAGCATCAGTGCATTGGCCAAGAAGTTTCGAGCAGTCCACACAGGGCCTGTTCCAGGGGACAGGGAGGGAGAGGGGAGAGGTAGCGCCCTTGGGCTCCCTGAGACTGCTCAAGGCACAGACTCCCTGAGGTCTGATGACATCCTACAGTAAAGCAAGGGGATGACTGTCAACCCCACTCCCAGACAAGGGCACTGAAGCCTAGTGAGGTGAGGTGACCATGCATACCAGATGAGGCCAGGGGGACAGGATGAAGAACCCTTGCCACTGCCCCAGGTGACCAGAGCAGGCCTGAGCACTAGAGAGCCATACAGAAGAGGGGCAACTCTTCCCCCATGGCAGGCTAGCTGTTGAGCACACCCCCATGCTCTGGGCTCTTTGACCCCTACACACTTCATCCTCAGCCCCAAGCCTGTTGTTCCCTGGGCTAGTGGGTCCTGGAGTCTGGTGGTCCCAGGCTCAGGTGTGGACTCTGTACCCCTTCGTGCCATGGCTGGGGAAGCTGCTGGCCAGCTCTGGGTCTGTCTCAACACCCGTGATCTGAGGATGACCACAGGCTAGCACCAGCTTTTCTGGGGCCCTGAGATGCCTCCAGCTCTGTGGCTGGTGTCCCTCCTCCCTAGAGGACCTTGGGTCAAGTCCCATCTCAGGTGAGGAACCCAGGGAGGTGAGGCCTATAGCTCAGAGGTGGCATCCCATTGGCTGCCTGGCCTGATGGCCCTGCTTTGTCCAGGAGAGGTGGAATCCAGGTGGGAGGAGGGCCCAGCAGCCAGGTCACACAATGTACGCCTGCCTAGAGCCACCTCCTCCACCCCCACCATCAGGCTCAGGCTCAGCCTCAGTGGAGTAAGGAGGCTCCCAGACAGGCCTGTGCAGCCCAACTTGAGTCATGAGAGATCCCTGCCTTGCTCAGCATGGCCTCAAGTTGCTGCTGCTTCTCAAGGAACACTGGCACCCTTGTGGTTTTCCTCCCTGCCCACCCACCATCTGTATTACAGACAAGTGGTCATCCCCCTCCTCAAGAGCCAAGATGATGATGATGAAGTATGTGTTAAGAAGGGCAAGGACCAGGGAGATGGTCCTTGGTCCCCTGGAGCTGCTCCCCTGGAGAAACACCCAGAGAAAGGGTCTCCACCATGGGCTTCTGGGGGCACTCAGGGTGACCCCTGCCTGATCACCCCAAACCTGCCAGTTGATAAGCCCCACTCTCACCAGTGCTTCCCTAGAACACGTGACCAGAAAACCAGGCATCTGGAGAAGATTCTAAGGCAGACAAGAGGGAAAACAACTCTAGAGAAAGTGGAGACAGTGCAGAGACTAGATAAAAATTAGGCAAAAAATCTAATCAATGTCCTTTCAGGGATAGAAGGAGATTTAAAACAAGAACAGGGTGCTATGAACAAGGAGCCATCAGAAAACAAGAAGAATAACTGGAAGTTAAAAATAGAACTACTAAAATTATGAAAAAAAATCAATAGAAGGTTGGAAAATAAGGTCAAGGAAGTATTCCAGAAAGAAAAACAGAAAGAAAGAATGAAAAAAAATTGATGAGATTCAGAAGACAAATATAGGTCAAATATTTGAGAAAACAGAGAAAATAGAGGAGGAAAAAAGTTATCAAAGAGATAATACCAGAAAATCTCCTAGAGCTGAAGACCCAGGCCTCCACTGGGCAAGTCCCTAGCATAATAGATGACATTCACAATGTGATTTCAGTCCCATGGGGGTCAAAAGAGGCCTGAAGCTCCCAAGGGAAAAGTAATGTGACATCAGACCTCTCTACAGAACACTGGATGCTAAGAAGATAACGAAATCGCAATGGCTTCAGAATTCTGAGGGACATTATTTTCTTTCTTTCTTTCTTTCTTTCTTTCTTTCTTTCTTTCTTTCTTTCTTTCTTTCTTTCTTTCTTTCTTTCTTATTTACTTGACAGAGAGAGAGAGATCACAAGTAGGCAGAGAGGCAGGCAGAGGGAGGAGGAAGTAGGCTCCCCATTGAGCAGGACCCTGGGATCATGACCTGAGCCGAAGGCAGAGGCTTTAACTCACTGAGACACCCAGGCGCCTGTGAGGGACATTATTTTCAACATGGAAATATGGATCAGGCCAATCCAGCCTGAATAGGTTTGCTAACATATGAGGACTCACAGAATGATTCTTCACTGTGAATTCCTTAGAGAGTTAGTTGGGGAAATGTTCAGCTAGAACTAGGATATAAACCAGAAACTATAAAATGTGGGGTCCAGGAAACATTGGGTGATGATGGAAGTCTTGGGCAGTTATGAGGGGACCACAGCATGCCTTGTCCATGTGGGGACAGCAAGACAAAGACCTGGGGTCAGAACTCCCTGGAGTTAAAAATGAGACACCCAGTAGAACACCTGAGGTGGAGAGAGAAAGCACATGAGGGTAGTAGATGAGTGAGACAAGGGAAAAAATACAAAGTCAACTGTAAACTCCAGAGAAACCAAAGGCCATATAAGAGTAGAAAGGTCACCAAAGTACCCCCTGCTCCTCCAACCTGTTGTGGGATGGTGAAAGGCATTTATGTGACCTGGGTTGGGAAACACTGTAACTGATGGTAGTGAGACAACCACACTGGGAAGTATGCTAGGGAAGAGGGGGCTGGGGTAGGAGCCATGGAACTATGAAGCCAACCACCTGGAAAAATAGGGAACAGTGCAACAGTGGCTGCCTTCAAGGAGGAACGGGGGCTGGGGCAAAGCAAGCCAATTCTCAGACTAGCCCTAAAGGACTGGGTGCAGGTTTTAACTTTGAGCAGACATGGTTGACCATTTTATCTTTTCAAAATGACTGCATATTTGGCACTGAAATCTCAGAAAGAGAGAGAAATAAAGAGAAAATAAAGTGTATCTACCTGAAGATGGAAATGAATGTGGTTTAGAAGCAGGCATCTCAGAGATGCAGGAGGAGAAAGTGGGCCTGTGATAGCTTGAGCAGTATCTCCGTGGCCCTGAACAAAATTCTTTGGGACCATGCTCAGCCAAGGGTCACCAAGGTGGTTCCCCATCTCTAAGTACACTCTGGGCTCTTGGCCCCAGAGGTCTCTATGGTTCAGATCCTTGATGGGACAGCTTCTGGCCTGAAAATTCAGCCGTGTGCTCAGGCCTTCCACATCTGGACAAAGCCCCACCACCCCAGCTCCTCCTCATCTCTGCCCAGTTCACAGACCTGAGACGCCCCCCCCCGGCACCTCAGACTGAGGACCTCCCCAAGAGCAGGGGGCCCAGCATATAAACCTGGCAGGGGGCTGTGTGCACATGGGGCCTCAGGAGTGGAGGTCTGTGACCCCTGGGGAGGGCTTGCCCTGACCTCGGCTGAGTGCAAACAGGCTTTCCTCGGCTTCAAGAGCCTCAGTTGCATTTCTGCCACCGAAGCCGCCGCACACGGGCAGGGGTGACGTGAATAAGTAATTGCTCTTTTATTAACGAGTGATAAATTATTCCTATATGATTGCGTGTGATAACTCTTCCTTATTTGAAATCAATTTGGGATGGAAATTGTTGGCGGCTTCTCACCAGTGAGGGTGGGAGGACCAGGCGCCGCCGCCTCCTGGAAAAGCAGGTCAGTGTATTTCGGCTACTTCCTGAGGCTGATGCACCAAGGAGCTGGCGTGTGGAAGGGGGTTGGCTGCCTTCGGGGTGGGGGCTAGGGAGGGTGGCCTTATTCCTCAGCACCTGCCCTGGGCCTCCGGGAGGGGTCAGGGCAGGTGCTCCTGCATAGCCTCTGTCCACCTCTAACACCTGCTGGAGGCTCCCAAGAGGCCGAGCCTAACCCCACTGGGCACCAAAGAAGGGTCAGGCCGGGGGAGGAGCCCCTGAAAGCCCAAGCCCTGCCCACATCCTCACGTCCTCCTCCCCCAGCTCAATGCTCCCTCCTAGGCCAGGTTGCAGGAAACCAGGCTGTGCCCACCTATCCCTGCTCCTGTTCCTCCCCAGCTGCCTCCCTGCCCCCCAGCACGGCAGTTACAGGCCTGAGACGCTGGGGCACCTCCTAGCATGGCCATTTTGCCTAGCTCAGCTCAGGGACCACCAGTGACCTCGCCTCTCTGGTCTGGCTTGGTCAGCTGTAAAATGGAGAGCTTGGGTCTGAGAACCCGACAAATCCCCAGGGGTAGGGGCATTTGGTGGCTGCACTCCACCCACTTTGGTGGATCCAGGGTCCCTGACACCGCCCCCCCCCCGCCCGGTCCAGTCCACTGCCAGGACACGCCCACCTCACCACGCACCTGGCTGGTCAGCTTAGCAGGTGCTTGCTTCCTTCGGTTGTGCCCCTGGGCTGTGGGCTTCACCGGGACAGGTGTCACAGCTAGTGATCAGCACACACCATAAATGTTTGTCACACAGGAGTGTAAGAAATGTCCACTACCACAGACAGGCAAGTTGCAGGCTTTTCGAGGCTGTGGGGACAGTGCTCCCCCAAGATGTGCTCAGAGAGTTCCCAGGAGAGTCCAGGGGGTACCCACATCCCCAGGGGGGCAGGGCAACAGCACCCGGAAACCAAAGGCAATCTCACCTGTGTTACGGAAAAGTTTTGGTCTCCCCCAGATTCCTATGTTGAAGCCCTAACCCCCAGTGTGATGGTATTTGGAAGAGGGGCCTTGAGAGATGGCAACCCTGATGAGGCCATGAGGGTTGGGCCCCCAGGATGGAATTAGGGCCCTTATAAGAAGAGATACTGGAGGGCTTGTTTTCACTGTCTCCACATGGAGACATGGTGAGAAGGTGGCCATCTGCAAGCCGGGAAGAAAGCTCTCACCAGAACTGGACTGTGTTGGCTCCCTGATCTCAGACTGGCTGCCTCCGGAACTGTGAGCAAATAAATTTCTGTTGTTTAAGCCCCCTGGTCTGCGGTATTTTGTTATGACAGCTGGAGCTGAGTAATACAACTTCTTTCTTACATCTCTGATATATCTTCCCAGATTTTTTCCAACACACATGAACCGGTAAAATCAGAAACGTTTTCGGTTTGGTTTGTTTGGTTTCCTGTGCCAACCCTGGATGGGGTGCCCTGCCCTGAGAAGGGTGAGTGAGGTAGCCCTCTGGCAGGGGGACCCCCCTTCTAAGACCTCCCCATGCCATGGGGTCCCTGCTGTCCACAGCTGGCCCTGCAGGATGCCTGGAGAAGGCCAGGACTTTGGTGCCCACTCTACCTCTGTGGGGACTCAGGCAGGTCTCCCCAACCTCTTGGGCTCTGTTCCATCACCTGGAAAATGGGGATAACCAAACCCAGCTCACAGGGTATGAAGAGACCACACAGGCCCCGCAGGGCTGGTACGCAGTGGGTACACTGGAAATGCCTGGCTCACCTGTGGGATCAACTCAGGAGTGCCTCATGTCACCCCCGGCAGGGACCCACCAGCCCCATCTGACAGGAGGGAAGGGAGGTCAAGCCACAGCTCTAAAGGGCATGCTTGTGCCTTTGCTCAGGCAGTTCCCCTTTCCAGAATGCCTGCCCTATTCCCAACACATCCCTCTGGAAGGGCTCTTCTCCTCAGAGTCCCACCATGCCCGCCCTTGGAGGACAGACCCTTCCCAATCTGGTCCCCTCCCGCACCACAATCTTGCCTGTCCATCCTCAGTTCTGTCCCCAACCCTGGACTCGGCTGTGACAGGGCCACTGAAGGGATCAGGTGAACAAGCAAAGCCCCGGAGCCTGGCCGGGTCACAGCTCGTGGGCTCTCACCAAGGGGTATGTGGCGGGGGAAAAGCATCAGCTAGGCCTCAGTGTTCTCACGTGAGTGACATGCCAAGCGGGTCTTGACCCCACGTGGGCCTTGGGGCAATGTGGGGATAGTGAACTTAGCACTGCTCATGTTGGCCACCTGGCAGGGCCTGAGGGGGAAGGTCTACAGCCCCTCACTCCCTAATTGCCACCACCTGCTCTAGGAACATACCGCCCCCGCCCCCGCCCCCCGGAGTCCCCTGGTCTCTGACGAGGAGGGTCATGCCTCTGTCAGGCTTCCTGTGATCTGGAGTGGGGAGAGAGGCAGCCACGGCACTGGGGAGGGCTCCACGGGGCCGCTGAAGTGCACACATGTGCGCACATGCACACACACACACACACACACACACACACACACACACACACACTCACTGCCACCACCCGCCTCGGGCCACCCTGGGGACTGGGCCGTGGCTCCGGCAGCAGGTAAAGAATGGAGTCCATTAGGGCCACCATCTGTCTCAGCTGTGACGGGTCCTCTCGGTGGCATCCAGGAGGTATGTAGATGGAATATCTTTATGGGGAGAGTTTTTCTTTTGCCAATTTTCGAACAGGAAGCCAGACACTTGTCACACCTGTCCCCGTGTCAGCCTCTGCCTGACATAAATTGGGGCTGAGGCAGGGAGATGAAAGACAGCCTGGACACGGCCGGTGTGCAGCGGCCACGTGTCATGTGCCCGGGAGTACACAGAACAGGGGGCTGGCCTCCCGCTGGGGCTGGGCCGGGGTGGGGGGGCAGGCCACTACCCACTCCATGCTGTCCTGCCAACAACCCCTCTCAGCTCCCCTCTTGGCCCTCACAAGCTCCTCACATCACTCCCATCTCCCCTTCCTCCTGCCAAACAGGCTAGGCCTGGCTCAGCAGTCCCCACCACCTGGCCTAGAGTCCGTTGTCCTGGAGTTTCTGGCTTCTGCTCCCCCCAGGAGCCCCCCACTTAGACCAATAGCTCTAATGCCTCTTTAAGACCTAGGGCCAGTGTGACCTCAGGGCAAGGGCCCAGCCTTCAGAGCCCTTACTGCACCCCCACTAGCACTTCTTTCTCCTGGGACCCTCACAGGCTTTGGGGGGCAGAAAACATCACAAGAATCTAGGGGTCCCTGCTGCCTAATACAGGGCTGGCCTGAAACTTAAGGCTAGAAAACACTTCACCAAGAGAATGGCGAGAGAGACAAGTGACCCTCAGGGACCTGCCCAGGTCTCCTTCCCAGCCCTCACCCCCAGGGTACATCTTGGTGATTCCCTCGTGAGTGGGGAGGGTCCTGCCCAGGGGATGCTGGGGGACCAGCTGCCAGGCCATACTCCAGAACCACACCCCAGGGCCCCCCTGAGCTCCTCCATCAGTCCCTGTCATGTGGGGCAGGCCACTCATGCCATGGGCTGAGGAGTGCTCACTGCCAGGGAGAGAGTGACGGTCCTGTGCCTTCCTCAGATGGCCCCGGGCATCTTGGCTTCAGCCCCCAAGGAAACCTAGGAGGCCAGTTCCCACCAGGCTCATAGGCCACTGCCTCACACAGCTTCGTCCCTCGGGAGGCCCCATGGAGCCTGGGCATGGGGGCTGGGCAGGGGTGTGACTAGCCAGCACTGTGCTCTCTAAGGACAAGGAGGGGGCTGAATGTGTCCCCTGGGAGAGCAGTGAGGCCTGGAGCAGGGCGGTGGAGGGAAGTGGACAGTAGAGCTGTGGGAGGCATGTGGCAGGGCTCTTGGAAGGGTGGGGACGGGGCAGAGCACTAGGACCCACTCCCAGTTCCTGCCTGGGGTGTGCTGTGGAGGCAGGTGAAGGTCTGTGGAGCAGGTGGGAGAGCTGGGTGTGAGCATCCTGTGTGACCTTGGGGCCCACGGCCCTCCCAAGCCTGCTGTGCTATGGTGCCCAGCCCATTCTAGTGGCCAGCCAGGACTAGCCTTTCTCTGTAATTCTGCTGCCAGCCACCTCGTTGGGGATGGGAGGTGCTTTCGGACTGGAAGCCACACCCAGGGGGGCAGATGACCCAACCTCCGGCTGCCTGCACCCCACCCTGCCCAAAGACCACAGGGCGCCCCTTCCATTGAAACACAAAGCCGTTGCAAGGTGAACTGTGGAGGCAGAAGTCTCAACACTGTGAAGGCAGAGGGACCTTGAATTTCCTTCTGAGTCAGTAGGGGGTTACCAGGACCAGTGCTTACCTGCCCCAGGCTGGGACTTGGAGACTCCTCACCTTATGGGGACCCCAGATGCCCCTCCAGACTCCCCTGCCTCTGGCCCTGCCTGGACTTTTGCATGTCCCATCCCCAGCCCACCATGGCCTCCCAGCCCCACTCCTCACTTGGCTCTCCTTGGCATGGACTGATGTGTCACAGACTCCTCTTGGGACAGGTAGCAAAGACCCTCATGGCAGGAGGACTGATGGGGGAGTGGCAGGCCCAGACGGGGGCTCTTCCTCTGTGCTCCCATGGCTCAACAGAGTCTTCTGCTCCAGGGAGCACAGTGGCCCACACACGCTTCTCTACTCTGCTGCCCCAGTTCCATCATAGACCGCCCCCTCAGGGCAGGGCAGCTGCGAAGGACTTGGGAACCCAAGGGGTCCCCTGGAAGGTGGGGGCCCCATGACCCACTGAGGGCCTGGAAGCCCCATCACCAACCTCTGTCTCCATAGAAAGTGCCAGCCTAGGACAGGGGGTCCAACCTGAATGGGACAACCAAGCTCCCATAAGGTGCTGGGCCTTGTGGGCAGCATTCAACATTGACTCCCCTTCAGAGTCTCCCCTGTGACAGAAAGACTCAGAAGGTGAGTGACACACCCAGGTGCTCAGCTGGCTCTGGGCTAAAGCCAAGAGGGCCCCAAGGCCAGACACTGCCTGCCCAGGCTTTGCCCGGAGGGCCTCCCCCATAGGATGGCGTCTCTGTCTTTTTCTAGACCAGTGCCTTTGCTCATCCGAGTCCCGGAGAGGGGCCGCCTTCTTCAGACACCTTGGGCAACTGGCCTGCACCGGACAACCAGCAGCTGTCCCCAGGGGCTAGGACTGCCAGCTCCTGTGTCTCCTGGAGCTCAGTGCCAGGCCTGGGCTGGACTCGGGGCTGTGGAGGCAGGGAAGCAGGCACAGGTGTGTATGTCAGGTGCTGAGACCAGGGAGCTGGAGGCCTCCCCTAGTGGGGGTGGAAGAGGAGGTTCCCAAAGGAGACTCCCTGGCCCAGGCCCTGAAAACAGTGGGGGCTCCTCCAGGGGTAGACATGGGAGAGTTTAAGCAGGAGGGGCCTGGCCGGCAGGCAACATATTTTAGGAAAGCATCTCAGAGCCTGAAGGGAGGACGAGATGGCAAGGAGGCAGCTGTGGGCGTCTGTCACCATGGACCTGGGAAGGGACTGGCCCATAGCAGGCCCTCACTGAGGCATAAAAGGGGATGGATTTCCCTGGAGCCCAACTTGACACTGGACGGGCCCTTGGGGATGGGAGGCAACAAGGACCCTGGGCCTTGGGGAGTAGATGTTGGGGGTGTAGTGGCGGGGATACAGGGGTGATCAGCACCAGACAGACTGGATCTGGGGGACCTGTGACTCCACTGGAGCAGAGCTACACATGCAGGGGAAATACACGTTGAACTGCTGGGTGGGGGGCAGCCTAGGGGTCTGAGACCCCTGCTCAACTGCATGGGCTTGGCATATAGCAGGGAGGCAATAAACGCAGGCTAAGCAATCACTGGGACCTGAGGGCCACAGCAGAACTCAGTGACGAGCCAAGCTGGGCCTCAGTACTGGCCTTGCTGGGATGGGTGGGGAGGCAAGGAAGTCTGGGGGCTCCGGATTCCCAGCTGGACTTGTCCCCCCATCTCCTTGCCATGTCGACTCACTGTCCCTTGCTTTTTATAGAGCACCTACTGTGTGCTTGGGGCTGCGACACGATACCGGAAGCCAGCCACCTAGCCCCCATCTCACTCCCCCAGAGCCCAGCACCCTACACACTTCAGACTCAAGTGTTTTCCCACCCACAAAAGCACTGAGCCAGAAGCACCACTTCTGGTCAACAGCCGTGGATTACCGATGAAGCCTCTGGCGACCAGGAATGGGCAGGTGCTGCCCAAGGTCACACAGCGAGCCGGCACTGCACGGGCTAATGCAATGCCTGCCCAGACTTCGGGATGGGGAGACTTCTGGCAGGTCTCTGAGCCCGCCCCATCTGGGCCCTGGCAGGAGGTGAACAAAGGCAACATCTCAACAAGGTCACAATAGCTGGGACAGATGGAGGACACGGCGCTGGGCCCAGGCAAGCAAGGGGCAATCCAAGAAGGCTCCCTGGAGGAGGTGAGGGGCCCAGAACCCTGCCATGGCCTGAGCCCCTCGGCACTCCACCCCCTTCCTCGATGGGCCCTTCACCAGCTTCAGCCTCAGTCTGACATTTCCCGTGACATTTGCTGCAAAGAAATAGAGTCATAAACCCAAAGGTTAAATTTGCACATTGCCTCACACTGCCAGGAGAAGTGTGGTCCCTCCACCCACCAGACGCTGTGGCTGCAGGGTTTATGTAGGATGGCCCACCCATCCCTGGAGCCCTTACTGGGGGCCCGAAGGTCTCCCTCCCAGGCTGTCTGAGGAATCTCAGCCACGGTTGCCTGAAACAGTTTCTGGGCACACCAGTCCCCGAAGTGTGTCACACAGGGGTGTTCTTCAGAGGCCCTACCCAATCTGCTTGCAAACTGAGGCCCCGCAACACCCTGCGGCAGAGGAGATCTGTTCGTGCCACTTAACCTGGCCAGTCCCAAATTTGCTTGACCACGAAACCCTTGTTCAGTCACCACCAACATTCTGTAGAACTTCAATTACGCGGAGTGTGACCTGTGATGGCCAGTTGGGAATGCGTAGGTACTGACCAGAGAGCAGAGGAGCACCCCCAGGGTGCTGGGTGGGCTACCAGAACAAAGCTGACATTGCAGGCCCTCCGCTCGGGCTCACCGCATCACTGCCCGCCCAGCTCCATGTGCCTGGGCCCCGACAGTGCTCATAGCCTGCCCGGCCCACCAGAGCCAACCCAAGCCCCTGGCTTCTGCCCAGACAGCACCTTCCACAGCCCCTCCAGGTCTGCTCATAGTCCTGCCTTTCAGCTGCACCTCCTGAGTCTGGCTGCCCAGTCCTGGGAGGAGGGGGTGGTCAAAGCTGTGGGATGGTACTGCATGGCCCATCCTCCATCCTTTCTCTGCAGGGCAAGGCAGCAGGCCCATGTGGAGACAGGACTGTCAGGACGCTGCAGGGAGAGGACAGAGGTGTGTGAAGGGGGCAGAAGAGAGGCAGCCGGAAGCCCAGCTGCACAAAGGCCATCTCCTGAGTCAGAATCCTGATCAAAGCCCAGAAGCCGATTCCACCACTTGCAGTAAGAAACTGGACCCCAGGTTGGGGAGAGGCCTAGGGAGCCCACCCATAAAACGTTGGGAGGGGGTGGGGATCACGGTCTGCCACCTTTGCAGTGGGGACAGGGGGGCCTGTGGCCAGGTGGCCAGGCCCTGCCAGTGGGGAGGGATGGGGACCTGTCCAAGCCTGCAGTGAGGACACGGGGTCGGGGGGGGGGGCATGGGCTGAAAGCACCTCCTCTGGGGTCAGTTTCAGGACCATGAACAGCGCAAGAAGCCCAGGCAAGTTCAGATAAATAAATTATGGCGAATCCTCAGGAAGGGATTCCACATACACCAGTAAACCCATGATTGCACAAGAATAGTTCCCGATGTGCAAAGTGTTTAAAATACAGCGACAAAAGAAGAAACTGCAGCACACAACACCCGGCTGGGCCCACACGCTCCGGTGACGGTTCGCGGAGATGCAGGGTGTGTGGACGGCGTGCCCGCCCTCTGGCTGGGCTTCCGTTTTTGGCTCTGGGACCACCTGTCCTTTAAAGCATTTGGTCCTATAAACTCAGGCGGGCAAGGATCACATCCTTTCATTTGGCTGGCTCCAAATAGGGTGACAGGCCAGGGACAAATGAACCAGTAAATGAACGGGTGTCTGAGTAAATGGCTAAGGAGCAAACACAGTGTCTGGGATGGGGCAGCAGGGCCACAGGGTTGGGGGACACTGAGGGCATACCTTGAGAGGGTAAATGGGGGGGCTGGGGGCCAGTACCCCAGCACCCTGAAGGGACAGGGGAGAGGGGTATGGGCAGCCAGGCCAACTCCTACAGACCTTGAGGCCCAGGCCCTGGGTGGCCACCAAGGGACAGGCAATCCTGCCCAAGGGGTCAGAGGTCAGACCTCTGAGGTCAGAGGCCCACAGCAGGGCCCAGGGGCAGGAGTGTCACACTTATATACACTCCCCTCACACACCCATTCACTCATTCAAAGCCATTCACTTATTCACCATGGAACTCCTTCCTGGTGCTCCTGTTCTCCTAACCCCTTTCTGGCTGCACAGACTGAGGCTCTGTGGAGACTCTCTGGCCACAGGCCCAGGAGAGCAGGAAATGAAGCCCCGGGGGATGGGTTCCTTCTGCCTCCACCAGCCGGGACCCTCCTGGTGCTGCACCAGCTGCCATGGGCATCCGTGCCACAAAGCCATGGATTCAGGCCTGGGGCAGGGAGCAAGGAGGGGCTAGAGCCAAGAAGCAGTGCTGGCCACGGGAAGCACTCCCAGTCTGAGTCCCTGGCCTGGGAGCAGCAGAGGGAGGGGGAGGTTGGAGTCCAGAGAGCATGGGGGAACCCGGGCTGCACACAGCCAGCCCCCCATGGTCTGTCACTCACAATGAGTAACAGTAAACAAACGTGGGTCTCGGGCCAGCCCTCAGGTTCCTGAGGCAGCAAGACTTCCTCTTCTGCCTTCCAGAGCCCCAGCAGATGCTGGGGTGGAGGGGGTCTTCTACAGAGACCCCCACAAGCCCTCTTGCTTCCTGAGATGCACTGGGCCCTCTCCCTTACCTTTTATCTTCGACCACAGAGAAAGGGCCAGTCCCAACTGCAGGACACCCAGCTGGCTGTTAATCTTCACACAGAGAAACTGAGGCTCGAATGTTCTGCAGGCTCCCTGCTGGTGAGGGGCAGAGCTGCTTGGGAAGCATGTTGCTGGCCATCTCCCACCTTCTGCAGTGCTTCTCACTTTCTGTCCCCCAAAGTGCCCATCACCCCTTTCCAACTCCCCTGTGACCTCTATGTGCCTTTGTTTCCCCCTCTGCAAAGACGTAGAAAAGAGGTCTGGTTGGCAGAGCAAGTTCTGGGAGGACTTCCATTTGTGGGAACCACAAATGCCTGGGGTGGTGTGTGTGTGTGGAGGGGTGATGTTCTGGGTATTTTGAAGGCAAAAGCACTGGCATCAGAACGCTGTGGGGACCTGATTACTGGCCGTGTCACAGGTGAGAAGGCTGAGGCACACAGAGGTGAACTGTCATACCCAAGGTCATGCCACCGACGGGTGGCTGAGCCAGGACTCAAATCCAGGATGTTCTGCTCTCCCTGCCCTCTTCTAGGTGGGGGGTTGCTGACCACTACCTGGCTCAGGCTGTCCCACAGAGCTTGCTTCTCCCTTACCTTGTCTGGCTTAGAAAAGAGGAGTGGCCAGCCCCTCAGCCTAACTGGCCATGGGGCCCAACCTCCAGCCCACCCCTCTGTTTCACCCCTGCACACTCCAGAAGGATGACCCACTTGTCTCCATTCTGTATACAAGTACACAGATGGGGACCAGGCAGGATGGCCCCTCCTCTCCAAGGCCCGGCCCAAGGTCCTCCTCACTACAGTGAGTGTGGGTCACCAACACCGTTGGTCACCCCACACAACACCTGAGGCAGGTGACATACCACAGGACACCTTACCGATAAGGCTCCTACCGTGGAGAGACTGAGGCCTGAGGGCAGGGCCTTCTGAGGTAACTCTGGGTCAACCTCAGGGTGGGCACACACCTGCTTCCCATTGGGCTTAGTGGCAGTGACTACAGAGCATGGAGGAAGGGTCTGGTCTGTTTGTCACTGTGTTGATCTCGAGCTTTGGAATGGGCCTCCCCTGCCCAGGTGAGTCCCAACCCCCATTGGCCACCATTGCTCCAGCGCACGGGGAAGGGGAAGAGGGGCTGGGAGCCCTTTGGCCTCACACCATAGGCTGGGTGCCCTGAATTAGCTCCCCGGCACACACCCTTAGTGCCTCTGCTAAAGATTTGGGTTAAAACCTTCTCACAGCCTGTCTGGGCATACGGGGGCACCCACACTGGAGGCAAAGACACACATGCGGATGTGACCACAGGCACATACGGTCACGCGTGCAGAGACACACACGTGCAGAAGCATACTGAGTCACACACAGACACAGACACAGACACAGACACACAGACACACACACACACACACACACACACACACACACACAAAGACCCAAGGGGCTGCGGAGGGGAGACTCCCAGGACACAGGCAGAAGGTAGACAGAGGGGGCCATGCTCCCGTAGCCGGATTCTCGCCCCTCCATCTGTGAGCGCTGGCTTCCCAGAGCCTCCCCCTCAAAACATGTGCATGTAGGCAAGGGAGCGGGTCCTGCTAAGGGGCCCCAGCCTGTGCCAAGTGTGGGGACCACAGCAGGCATGCTATATGCACGCATGTGTGGCCGTGGGCGTGCAGGCGGGGGCGAGGACATGGATGTGCGTCCATAGCGTGTGTGTGTGCACACTGGGGCAGCCTGGCATGCATGTGCACACGCGGTGTACAAGTGTGCAGCCCTTGTAGACACGTGCACGTGCAAGGAAACGTGTGTGCCGCCTGCGGCACGGTGGACATCAGCAGGGCGGCCTGGGGGGGCACCAAGGGAGCACCCTCCAGGCAGGGCATGCCCAACTTGCCTTGGAGGAGGTCACCCCCCCACCCCAGACCTCTGTCTCAGGACCTCGAAGCGGGGATCAGAAGGGGTCCCATGAGGGCTGCCAGAGAGGGGATGCTGCCAGCCCCACCACTTCTGGAGCCTCTTAGCTGAGCCCCCCCGCCCCCGGGGGCCCTCAGGCTGAGGGTGGGGGCTGCTAAGGCTGCCTCTTCTCCTCTTCGCCAGCCCCCTGGGGGGCAGCTCTGGGCCAGCCCCGCCCCCCCACGCCCTCTATGGTCGCCAACGCCCCCATTCATCCCGCGGCGGCGGCCTGACCCCAGAGAAACCAGAGGTCCTGAGCGGAGTCCTCGAGGCAAGGGTGGAAGGGACCAGATACCCCCACCCCTGCTTAGTTCCCACGTTTCTGCAACCCTGCTCATTAACCCCTTCGAGGCCAGGGCGCTCCGAGGCTGGACCCCGCCCTTCCAGCCGGCAGACCCCACCCCTGCCCCGGCCCGGCG
>LNAC01000687.1:142527-172281 GCA_002007465.1 Ailurus styani | reverse complement strand
GGAGGGAGCGCGGGTGGCGCGGGGTCCCGGGGCGCGCAGGCCGGGCCGCAGGAGGCGTTCAGCCCGCCCGGTGCACCGGCGCCGCGCGGCCCCAGACAAAGGCGGCGCATTTCTGAAGAGGCGGCGGCCCCTGCAGGCGGCCGCGGGGATGGCGGCGCCGGCCGTAGCCGGCTGGGGGCGCTGGCCCGAGGGCGTGGGCCCGAGGGCGTGGCGGCCCGCACTGGCCGGGGTGTCGGGATCCCCGATGGGCCCAGCCACCGGGAAGGACTTTGTCCGGAGGCCTGCGGAGGGGGGACGCCTCTGTCTGGCGCACTCGCTTCCTCGCCTCGCTAAATCCCCCCGCCCCCGGCCCCACGGCAGAACAACCCTTTGCTGGAGTAGGATTGCTCCATTTTTCAGTTAGAAAACTGAGACTCAAGGCTCAACAGACTTCTGAAGCCCCCAGCACATCTTTGTAGCCCTCTCTGCACCAACCCAGGGAGGGGACGCAGTCACAGTCCTGCCCTTACCCACAGGTGCACACCACCTGTTCCCTCCTTTGGAATGGGGAAGTCCAGGGGATTCCCTTCCAGCCCACCTGATTAGTCCACACCCCTCTCCACAAAGCCAGTCCACTCTCAAAGGCCAGAGAAACCACTGACTCTGCAGCGCTTCCGCACACACCTGAACAGATTTCCCTCTGTCCCTCTCCTCAGGGGATCTGTTCCGCCTCACAGACAAGCTCCTGGGTGCATCCGGAGTCTCAGTCAGCTGCCGAGCCAGGAGTGCTGGGAGGCGATCTGCCTGGCCTGGGCTTCTCTGAGCCCACCTCGTAGGTATAAGGGCCAGGTGGACAAGAGATTGGCTGGCAAAGGTGGTTCCAATCTGTAGGACTCTGTGTCCAGGGCAGGCTCTGGACCCTTCCCTGTGAATATACCATGGTGGCCAAGGGCTTGGTGGTCCCCCTGGGAGTCCTAGCTGGTGTCAGTTGGTGACATGAATCTGAGAGATCTGGTCCTAGAAAGCCTAGTGCACTCTGCCTCCCCACCAGACCAAGCCTCCTGACCACAGAAGTGGAATTAGGAGAGGTGGGCAGAGTGCTGGGTTTGTGGCCTGCCAGCCTCACCAAGGGAAAGCAGGTAAACTCCCTGAGCTCAGGACTCCCATCTGAGCATGGACTGGTAGGCTCATGGGCTGGAGACCAACAGTGGTGCCCATGCTGGACTGGCCCCCACTAGAGGCTGCACTGCCCAGATCCCTGAGGTTGCACTGTGGCCCTGACCACACGTTTGCTTGCTCTGTCCCTGTTGCTCTCATCCCTGCCTTGGTTTACCAGGTCATTGTGGAGTACATTTAACTCCCAAACACACAGGCGATGAGGTGGAGCCCAGATCACTCCAGTACCTGTGCACTTGCTCCTGCCCCCAGTCATGCACCCACACTCAAACTCTCCAGTGGCTGCTGATCGCTGAGTGCCACCGGTGAATCCTTGCCACAGCCACACGGGAGGCATGTCCCCCATCGTACAAGTGGGGAACCTGAGGCCAAACTCACAGAGTCAGCCAGGGGCTGAGGCTTGTCCCCATGCTAGCACTTTTCCTCCAGGGTCCTTGCATGCAGCAGCTCTCAGGTCAGGGAATGTTCTCTCCACAAGGCCACCTTAGACCAAATGACAGGTCATGTGGTACTTGTCATCGGTCTGAGGTCTGAGCCAGTGTGGACCAGGATCTCAGGCTCCTTGTTGGCTATAATGACCCAGGACCCTAGGCTAGCCCACCACTGCTGAAGATTGTCACTCCATTTTCCTGTAGTTTCAAAGTCCCCTCCTGAGGGCAGATGGGGACAGTCATTCTGGGGCACAAGTGCACATAGGAGGGAACGGGGAGCCAGTGTTGCTGTGTGGAGGATTCTGGCACCAGGAGCCTCTCCAGCTGCCAAGACCGGATGTTTCTGGCTGCTCTGAGCTGACACCTGGGCCTCCTACCTGCCCACCGGTCTGCGCAGTGAGAGCCCACCCCGTGGGCCATAGGATAGGTTTCCTGTACTCCCAGTCAGTACCTTGGGCAGCACCCTCCTTGTGGGCAACCCAGCCTGTGGGATGACTCCTGGGTGTTGGCTGTAGGTGTTTACTGGGGTGGGTAGGTGTGGGCCAGTGCTGAGGGGGCTGAGGGCAGGTAGAGAGGTTGCTGAGCAGGGCTGGGTGGCAGTCATGCAGCCTCCAGCAAGATAAGGCTCACTCCTCAGGGTGGAGACGTGGGAAAGGCTTGGAGAGGCACATTTATCAGGATGTGGGCAGATGCAGGACAGCATGGGGGCACAGTGCACTTCCCAGGAGGACAGGTGGGGAGCCATTATAATCCAGGGCCCAAAGGGTGAGAGAGAGAGAGGGCACATGACAGTTGGTGAGGAGTCAGTGGGGAGGGCTGACAGGGGCTGCAGCCAGCCCTGAGGGTCAGCCCTTGTGGGGGAAGCCAGAGACCCCATGGGAAGAGCTTGGCCACACACTTCCCCTTTAACATAGTCTATACCAATCAGTTTCTGGAAAGTCCAGCAGGGGTGCAGAGATGACAGGCCACTTGTGCCCCCACTGATCTGAGTTCCCTAGGCTTTCTGGACACATGGCCCTAGGGACCAAGAATAGGCATGGCCTGAAGACTATAGACAGCTCTGCTCTCTAGGCTACACACACCTGTCCCTCCTGCCTGGCCTGGGCCTCTGCCTGCACTGCTCCCCTCAGATATACCACACAAAGGGGATGGCCTTCTGCTAGTTCTGCCAGCCCACCACACAGCTCCAGTGAGACTTGGTACTGTTGTGGGTCTGCCTCACCACCACTGCCATCCTGGGGACTAGCCTTCACCACCAGCATGTCAGGCATGAGAAGGCTCTCCCAGCTGTGTGACCTTGGCCCAGCCCCTTGGCCTCTCTGGGCTCAGCGCAGCCTGTAGACAGGCAGATGCTAATGCTTCCTAGGCTAGGTCAGCTGGTTACTGTCTCTCCTTTGTACACCTCTTCTATCCCTTAAAAGAGCTGATTGGGGCCCTAATGGACAGTGTCTGGTATTCACTCAGACCTCCGTGTTTACTCATGGAATCCAGTTTGGACAAGGGGACCCTTCTGCTGTGGCTGGTCCTGTGTTGACAGGGACACAATTCAACCTCCTTAGAAGGCTGCTGCTTCCAGGCTCTGTTAGAGCGAGCCTGTGAGATCAGGCACACAGTCCATCTCCACAGCTGGATCCCCACTTACGGGGGTGGGCGAGAGGGCAGATCGGGCAAACCCGCCAGGCCTGTTGTCACAGAGCTCCCAATCTAATAAAGGGATCTCTCAGAAAATTAAAAAAAAAAAAAGAAGGCTGCTGCTTCCACAGCCTCCCAGAAGCCTGTTTCTTTCTTTCTTTTTTTAANGCCTGTTGTCACAGAGCTCCCAATCTAATAAAGGGATCTCTCAGAAAATTAAAAAAAAAAAAAGAAGGCTGCTGCTTCCACAGCCTCCCAGAAGCCTGTTTCTTTCTTTCTTTTTTTAATTTATTTATTCATTTGACAGAGAGAGAGAGAGAGAGAAAGAGAGAGAGAGAGAGAGAGAGAGAGAGAGAGAGAGAGAGACAGCGAGAGAGGAAACACAAGCAGGGGGAGTGGGAGAGGGAGAATCAGGCTTCCTGCCAAGAGGAGATCCTGATGTGGGACTCGATCCCAGAACCCTGGGATCATGACTTGAGCTGAAGGCAGACACGTAATGATTGAGACACCCAGGTGCCCTAGAAGCCTGTTTCTAACCTAGAGAGAGAGGCCTGTGGTGGCTTTGCTTGGGCAGCCCAGAGGGGGACCCATAGTGGTTCAGTACCCCCAATGCCTTCCCAGGGAGAGGGTGGGGAAGCAAGGGACTTGGTCTCTGTTGCACACATCATGGGCCACCCCAGGGCAGTGCAAGGAGAGACCTGGAAGGAAGCTCAAAGTTCCTGCAGCAAACCTGTGCCTGCCACCCAGGCGCTGCTCCAGTGTGACCCTTCCTGGCACTCTGAGTGGGCGGCTGGGAATGTGGTCCCAGTGCCAGGGAGCTGGGGGGCACCAGCCTGCCATCTGCTGGCACCACAGAGGGTGGCTGCCTGCCTGAGGCCTGAAACGACTCTGTGCCAGGCCTGCTAAGTGCATCGTTCCATTCTGTCCTGTGGTGGAGATACTACCACCACTACCCATTTTATAGACAGGAAAACAGAGGTCAGGGGAGTTTAGGTAGACCCACCTCCTGGAAGCCCCTCCCAGGGCCACCTTTGTCCAAAGTCACTGCTTCCCCTACAAGCCCCTCATCATTCCCAACCTCATGGCTTCAGGGGTGTCTTGGTCTTCTGTCATCAGCCCTCCACCCCTGAGGAGTCCCTCTACCCAACTTTGGTGCATATTACACCACAATTAATCTGCTTCCTCATCTCTTATTCATTAAAGCCACACACAGCAGCAATCGGAATCATTATAGGGAAGGGGTTGACAGCCTGACCCCTGGCAGCATCCTGAGGTATCCCACCGGTCTGCTCATCTCCAAATACCTCCAAACTCTGCATTGAATAGGGGCTTCCTCTTACAGGACAGAGCCCCAGATTCTGTCACGCTAGGTGTGCCCCTCAGGCCATGTGCACCTTCCACCTCTGAGAGGCTGCTGGGAATTGTGGATGAAGTGTGTACATTGCACAGTGGTGACTCTCCCACACCACCTTGCCCTTCCTCCAGCCCACTTGCTGCTGACCTGGAGCTCCTATGGCCAGACTCCAGAATGGGAGCCTGAGCCTGGAGAGGGGAGGAGACTCAGGCTGAATGGGACATGAATTGATGGCACTTGGCCACCAAGGGTAGATTTTCCCAATCTTCCAAAGGGAAGCATGAGACCCCAGGGCTCCCTGGTGTTCACTGAAGGGTGAGCTCAGGGTCTTCTCCTAGCTGGTACAGCAGGTTGGTGGTCTCTCAGAGACTTCTGGTCCCTGAGGGCCCAAAGTATGGTGCAGGGGCAGAGCTCTGGAAGGTGGGGTCTCCAGGCTGTGCCCAAGGCATTATCACTTGATTCATGCCCCTCCTCCACTGCTGCAGGGAATGTGGATCCTTCCAGAGCCACCCACCCAACAGTGACAGCTAAATTGGGATGCGCTGTTCACACTAGGAGCCCAGGAGGCGGTCAAAACCGGGTTGGGGGGGCACCTGGTGAAGGGACCTGGGGGCACCCAGTGGGCTGGGGAAGGCAGGACTAGGCATGGCACCACCTGACAGCTGAAATGGAAAGGAGTGGAGGGCAGGGCAGGCATCACAGACCCATTCTGGGGCCACAGTGAGGGGCCTTCTGCTGGTCTCAGGCTCAGTGCTGTCTTGCTCTACCTAGGGCTCCCTAGGTCACTGAGCCTCTCCTCTGGGCTGCCGTGATCCACAGGCATGCAGATGTGCTCCATTTCCCAGATGAGTGTTTGAGGGCAGAGAAGGGCCAGCCCCCCTTAGAGCTCAGAGCTCTCACCCAGAGGGCACTATGGAGGAACACTTCACCTTGTTCCCCTCAACGCCTTCATCTGCTCTCTTGCTTAGTAATTTAGTCATTCGACAGACAAACTGGGATGCCAATTCCAGATACCTTCACGGCTCAGCTAGATTCCCATTCCCATCACTCTCACAGGATACAGGTAGGGAAACTGAGCCCCAGGGAGGACAGCTTTGTCTTGGATCACTCAGCTTATAAGCCCAAAACAAAGGGTGTGTCTATACTGCTTGGTCACCCCCAGGGACTGACGCACCGATGGAGCAGGCAATTGGGACAGAGTGCCCCTGGCACTCACCTGGCACCCCACATTCTGCTAGTGTGACTCAGCCAAAGCTCTTTGGACTTTGGCTCCTACCAAGTGGCTCTACACCCCAAGAGCCAGAGGATAGAGAGCTGTGCAGGGTAAGGATGCCCTAGCTCCATGCCCTAGCTTATTTTGGACTAAATTTTACCCTGACCTCTGCCCAGGGTCATGGGCAAGGAAAAGGGTAGGGGCCAGATGGGGCCTTGAGGTGAGACCAAGTTTTCTATGGCTGGTCTTGGAGACTGGGGCCTGGGCTGGAATTCACTGGGCACAGGGCCCAAGTTTTCTCATCCGTTCAATGGGCCCTGTTGCTAGTGTCTTGCACAGGGGTTGAAGGGCACTTTTTTGGTGCCTGGTGTGAGGAGGGGCTCTGAGGCAGTGGCAGCAGGCGGGCCTCAGAGACTGGGGTATTTTTAGCCAGGATTCCTGCTGACAGTCCAGGCTGGCCGAGATTTGTTGCCAGCCGCAGAGACACTTCTCCTAGCCTGAATCAGAACATCTGGGGTCTGCCCACCCCAGCCTAGCCCCCGCTAAGTGCCCTTGCCTCACCAGCCCATCCAAGTGGCTGGTTTCTCCCAGGTGAGGCTCTCCCAGGTCAGCCACTATGAAAACTGAACCTGAACCCCAGGGGTACAGCTGAAGAACAGGAAAGGGATCCCTGGGCGAAGAACTGTGGGCTACCCATGTCCTGGATGCAAGTCTCCTAGCCACCACTCTTGACAAGCCTTGGGGGCAGGTTCCTGGAAGGCTCCAATCAATGCCCAGACCTCAGGCCCCCGGCTCCAGACTCGGGGCTGAGCATGCGCAAGTTCAGCCTGAGGGCCTACTGGCTGCTGCCTCTCACCCGCCTGTAGGCCTTTTCTGGAATGAGTGTTCAGCAGAGTGACCAGAACCACCTTCCAAGGGCCTGGATCCTCTCCCAGACCTCTGTGCCCAGTGCTGCCCACCTGCTCTGGCCACGGGGCCTGGCTGGCTCTGGTCAGGTGCATGCGACAGAACGACCCACATTTGGGCCCAAAGAACCCCACGACTGCCTCCCTTTCCATAGACAAGTGAGGACACCCAGATTGTAGGGCCTGGGCCTCCGCCGCTCCTTTGATGCACTCCCCTCCCAAGGCCAGGGCAGAACCACAGCCCAGCACCCTGGACAGCACTGCGCCTGCGCACTCCACCCTCGGGGGGCGTGGTCGGCCTGGAGAGCAGGGGCGGGGGCGGGGGTCGTGCACAGGTCAACTAGAAGAAGCCGGCTCTGGGCCCTGGGTGCTGCGTTTCCTCTGGCCTTGCTGAAGTCCTAACTGCTTGTTCTCTGAATAAATCAAGAGGCCCTGCCAAAGCAATTCTGAAGTTCACATGAAAGAATATGTGAGCAAAGAAACCCAGGAAAAATTTTAAAAATAAGCTAACCGAGGTAGACCAGCCATGTGGGATCCTAAAATATGTTCTAGAACCACAATAATTAACACAGCCCGTGGACAGTCAGATGACAGGAAAGAAAATCCAGCAAGAGACTCTGCTGCAAATATGAGAAGGGAGCAGGTGAAATCCAGGAGGAAAAAATGGATTATTCAATAAATAATTCAAAATATATAATAAATATACAGTCTTGGGACAACTAAACATAGACATTTGGGAGAAACGTTTGGATACCTACCTCACTCCTTGACACTAAAATAAGTTCCAAATGGATCAAGGCTTTAAAAAGGAAAAACAAAACTGTAAAACTACTAGAAGGATAAAAAAAAAAGTCTGCAATTTTGAATCATTCTAAGAATTACGCAAAACCTAGAAGCCATAAAATAAAAGATGGATATATTCACTCTCATGAAAATAAAAGGCAGATGCCTGGTGGGGGGGGCACAGAATAAAAATATAAACAAGAAACTGGGAATACAGGCAACCCATTTCTCAAAGGGCCACTGTTTGCTCTAACAAATTTTTACAAATCAGTTAGAAAAAGACCAACTACCAAGAGAAAAATGGGCCAAGACCTGAAATGAACCCATGAAGACAGGCTCCACTTCACTTGAAATGAGAAAGATGCAAATTTAAATTACAGTGAGATGCTATTCCCCCATCCCCATGGGACAGCAGAGTTCATCGGGGTGGGGTACTCGCTCTGGTGAGAGAGGGGGGCACCTGCAGATACTGTTAGGTAGGAGGTGACAACTATATGTATGGCTAGAGGTGGTGAGGAAGAGGACATCTGCAGGTAGGGTCCTGGGAGTGATGAGGAGGACACCCACTTGTATTGCTGGTTGGGGGGAAGAGAGGGGACATCTGAAGGTAGGGCTGAGGGTATCAGGTGATCAGAGGTGGGGAGGGAGGGAGGTGCTTCTTTGTGCCCCTTTTATTCCATATCACAGGCCAGGGGATCCAAAATAGGAAAGAAAACATCATTTTATTTTTTGTAAAGATTTTATTTATTTGAAAGAGCGAGAATGAGGTGGGGGAGGGTCAGAGGGAGAAGCAGAGTCCCTGCTGAGCAGGGAGCCCCATGTGGGACTCGATCCTGGGACTCCAGGATCATGACCTGAGCTGAAGGCAGTCGCTTAACCAACTCAGCCACCTAGACGTCCAGCATTATTTTAAAATAAAACCATCTCCTCCTGTCCACCACTCCGGACAAGGCAGCAGGCAGGGGCTCTCCTGGCTGCCCCACCTGTGGGGAGCTGCCGAAAAGCACTTGTAAGCACTTGCTCCCCCTTTGTCTTCATTTGGTGAGACCTATTTTATAGGAGGGAGAATTAACAGGAACAGGGAGGACAGGAGGAGTGTAATGTGGGGGGAACAGCACCCCTGAGGCAGGGGAGTCCCAGGGACTCAGGTCAAGAGTCCCTGAGTTTGCAGGGCCTGCCTAGGGATGTCCATCCGAGAGGTGCAAAGATATAGATCAGTTGGGAGAAGGGGACAGTGATCTAGGGAGGGCTGCCAGTAAGAGCCAGATTGCTAGTCCCTAAGCACCAAGCCAAGTGGCAAAGGCTGAGTGTCCATTCTCTGGGGACCCACGTGCCCACCACTGCCCGCCCACCCCTTATCTACTCATGTCCAAGTTGGGGGGGGGGTTACCTGAGAAGCTGGAGCTCTGGACAGCCCTAGGGCTGAGTTTCAGGGACCAGAGTGATGGGAGAGGTGCTCTAACAGAAGCAGAGCACGTGGCTCTCCCCTGCCCCATAACTCACCAGCTTGTCTTGTCCTGGCAGAGCTTTCTGGGGAAAAGGTCACCTTTTCAGTTGAGGCTGAGCTGGAGGTGGGAGGATGGTGGTACTGGTTGGGGGAGTTAAGAACTGGGGAGGCACCTTCAGGAGCGACCCCACCTGCCAGGTCAGGAAACACACCTCTCGTGTGTCCCCATGAGGAGTAGGCTATGCGTTTCCCTGTCCCCTAGGCTCCAGGACAGGGACACCGTATCTGGGGGACCCACACTCCTGGGAGTGGGGAGTCCAGCCCCAAAAGCATCTGGCCACAGCCAAAGTCAGGAGGAAGGCTCTGCTCCCTCCTGGAGCAGGGCATGGATGTGGCAGCAGCCTGGGCCCATGTCACAGATGAAGAAACTGAGGCCCAGGAAGTTCTCCCTAGGAGTAAGGAGTGGGGAAGGGCAACAAACCAGATGTGTGGTGAGTCCCTTTCTCTACTTTGTTCAGGCCCGCTTCCTGGGGAGGCTGAAATGCCTGGGGCCCTGGGGGTGGTGGTGGTGGGATGCTGGGGGAGGTAGCAGCTGGAGGCCCAGTCAGCCAACCACACTTCCATGTTCCTTTGCTCTTGAGGAGTTTCAGCGACTAAAACTCAGGCAGATCATGGAACAGAAAAAAGACATCAGGTAAAAGCTAAGGAAATAGGAATAAAGGATGGGCTTTGGCTGATAATCACATATCAACATTGGTTCATCAGTTACAGATCCTAACGTAAGATGTTAACAGTAGATAAAACTGGGTGTGTGATATATGGGAACTCCCTGGGTGATCTTCCCAATTTTTCTATAAATATAAAACTGTTCTAAAATAAAAAGTTTATATATATGTATATATATATATGTATATATGTATACATATATATATATGTATATATATATATTTTAAAAAAAAGGTCTGTTAGCAAAAAATCTGGGATATACAGAATGGAGCAGTGGGATCACACTCCCTCCAGTGGTGACCCAGACTGTGACTCAGGCGGTTTGTATGTGCCCAGTCTTCCCCCTGTGGGGTCTAGTCCCATAGCACCCTCCTCTGCCCCCCTCTCACTGACACCTGTCCTGCCTGGGACACCCCTTAAACTGTGCTTCCTGGCGGTGGGAGGCCCCATGGGTAGAATCCATCCATCCATTCCACGCTGTTGGATGTGGTAGTGAGTTCTGAGTTGGCCTGGCTTACTCTCCAGAGGTACCCTGCCCAGGCCCCTTTCCTGGTGGGCTGAGGTCAGCCCTGTGGAGGTGGCTGGGGGGGCGGTGCAGTGGACTCAGACCCAGCTGGCTCTCTCCTGTGAAGCTGTGATGGGGTCTCCCAGACTCTCACCTCTTTCCGTTTCTTCTGTGGAAAGTAGAGTGTGCTGGTGGACCCCCAGGCCTGAGGGCCAGACAAGCTGGGTTCAAACCCCCACACTATAGCCTTAACCCTTCTCAGCTGAGTGACCTGGGAAGAACAGGCCCCCTTTAGCTCCCTTGAAGCAATAGGGGAGGTGGCTCCTGGACAGTGGGGCTCAGCCAACCGTGCCTATGCAAGGAGGGGCCAAGAGGGGTTCTGCTCATTGGGCTGGGGAGCCCAAATTAGCCCTGGTAATATCTGCTGGCTCATGTCCGGGAGTAATGGAGCACCGAGGGGCAGGGGTGGAGAAAGGCCAGGTCTTTTAATGATCTGCTATGTTCCAGGCCCTAGGATGGACCACACTGGAGGCCCCTAGGGTCTGACGCAGCCTCCTCCCTTCCAGACATGTCCTAGGGCCCGGGGTCTGGCCCACTGGAGGCTCATGCAGTAGAAAGAGGTACTGAGCCTGTCTCAGTTTGTCAGGCTCATATAACAAAACGCCACTGGTTTATAAACAGCATAAATTTATTGATCACAGTTCTGGAGGCTGAAGTCTGAAATCCGGTGTCAGCACTGTCGGGCGAGGGCCCTCTTCTGGGTCACAGCCTTCCTGTGTCCTCCTGTGGCAGAAAGGGCAAGGGACCTCTCTGGAACTTCTTTTATAAGGTCACTAATCCCATCCATGAGAGCTCCATCCTCTTTGCTTAAGCACCTCCCAAAGGCCCCACCTCCTAGTACCATCATCTGTGAGGTAAAGATTTCAACCTATAAATTTGGGGGGCAACTGTTTAGACCGCAGCAGAGCCTCTGAGCAACAGAACCCAAGACTCAGCCTCAGGTTGAGAAGTCGGCAGCTGACACACCTTTTTTCTCTTTATGGAGCCTGGAGTCCTGACCCAGCCCTGAGGCACCCGTGTCCATTTAAACACCCATTTTTGGACCCAAGACACTAGTGGGCAGTGCCTGGAGGTGGCTGTGGTCTTCTGCCTGGTAGGATTGGGCTCAGTGGTGTCATTGGACACTCAGAGCCTGTGTTTTGGACACTGTCTGGTCATAAGGGAACTCTGTACGGCAAAGGGGCATCCAGCCATCCCTAGTTCCTTCCAGAAGGGAGAACCTGCTCCCAGGAGGTTAAGGGAAAACACAGAGGGTCTCCTAGCTGCTCTGCTGGGACAACATCTAGGAAAGCTGCCTAGCTTCCACTGTCCCCTGTCTCATGGCCTTGGCTTGCACAACCAGGTCTGTTCGTGTCCATACCCCTTAGAAAGGAAGCTGGGTGCAACACCAAGGCCCAGGGGAGCTAGCTCAAGGTACAGCCGGTTCTTCTGCCCTTCTCTGGCTTCCTTCTCTCCATCTGTAAACTCCTGGGGAAGTGTCTGCCTGGTTGGTCCAGCCTGCCTGGGTTTGGGGACAAGAGGAAGGTCTATGACTGGCTGCCCTCACCAGAGTTCCAGGATTGGAGCAAAGGGCCAGAGTCTCCCCAAATAAATGGGGCATCCTGTTCCTGGGCCCACACATCTGTGGACATTTGTTAAAAGGTGGATGGCCACTTCCATATGCAGGAGAGGAAACTGAGGCTTGAAGTCATCTCAGATGTGCCCAAATGCTGCATTTAGTGGCGGTGAATCCCAAATGGCTGCCTCTCCCTTTGCCACGCCGGAGTGGGCGGGAGGGAGTGGCTGCAACCAGCAAATTCCGCTGTGGATTTTTCTAGTTGCAGGAGTCAGAGGAGATGATTAAAGGTGGATTTCGGGGAGATAAAAAGTATGAGTGATGTACAGGACATAGGGAAAGGGAGAGAGCCTCAAAGACCCTGCTATGCTCTCGATGGGGTGACTCAGAGACAAGCTTCACACAGGGAACCTGGAGGAGCGGAGAGACGGGCTTGGTCCTGGGTGGGGGGCCCTGTGGAGCCCAGCCCCCTGGTGGCCCCAGGCCCTCCTGTGCTGTGGGCATGGAGGAGGGGGCAGCGTCTCCCGGGGCCTGTGTCCCAGAGCCTCGGGGACCCCTGGGGGAGCCCAGGCAGACAATAGCCCACTGTACAGTTGGTAAATGGGGCTGGAGGTTGGGGAGGGTGCATCCGGAGTCACATGGCCACCATCATGTGGCATTGCTGCACCCTCCATGAGCCAAGCACTAGGCCAAGCTGCAGAGAAACCAAGGGGAGAAAGGTCTCACTGAGGCTCAGCATGCTTCAGGTTCCCCATGACAGCCAACTTTGAATAAGGTCCCTGTAGGAGCGCACCTGTTCCCGGGTGGGCCAATCAGCCGCCCACGCTGGAGCGAGAGGGAGTGGGTGTCCTAGCCGGGTCAGGGCCGGGCCTCTAGCTGCACAGAGAGAGGGGACAGCACCTGCAACCATTCCAGCTACCCCTGCCCCAGCCTGGCCCACCAGGAGAGGAGGGAAGCCTTGAAGTGCCAGGCCTTTGAATCGCTGTCTCCATGGCAACGCGTGGGCACAAAGGGCTGGGCCAACAAGCAGGCAGCGGCTGCGCAAAGCTAGAAGGAGGAAGGGAATCTTTTATTTATGGGGTGGGAGCGTCGGGGAGCCGGGATGCGCCCACACCCGTAGCTAGGCCAAGATCTTGAGGCTGTGCTTTCCTCCCCATACGCCGGGCCCCCGACCCAGCACCCTCCCGGCACCACTGAGATACTCTGGCTGGTTAGGAGGATGGAATGTGGGCAAATGGAGGGCAAAGCCAGGGGCAAGAGTCCAGCGTGCACCCAGCCTGAGAGATGACCTCTGGGCTCCCCCGGGGGCAAGGGAGCCCCTCTCTCCACTGCACCCAGTCTCTATAGGGCACACATGCTAGGGCAGGTGCATGCCAGGTGCTAGGGCAGGTGCAGGCAGTGAGGAAATACAAGCGAATGTGATGCTACAGAAACGGAACTCAGGGGGTGGGGGTGGGGGCTGCTTTTCTGGGTACTAAAGGATCTTTCGGAAGAGATCAGAAGGAGCCAGACAAGAGCAGGAGAACCAGTAGGGTGAGGCACCCGCGTCAGGACAGAGCTGGAAAGGCAGGAGTGAGAAGGGGTGGACCTACCCATTGCAGCCTCTCCTTCCCCCACACCTGGCCACTGGCTCCATGCCGCGGGCATCAGACGCCTTGGGCATCGGGTGCCTTGGGTCCTGACTACTTCAGGTGCAGCTGCCAGCCACTCCTGGTGTTTAGGTGCAAGCCCCACCTCCTCTTCCGTTCTTCTGAGCCCCCAAACTGCAGGACATGGCACACAGGGTGCCATGAGGGGGAATTCGGACCCCAGGGACCCAGGCCCCAGCACAGAAACCACACCATCATGGAGCAGAGATTTTCATTTAAAAAAAAAAAATCTGAGCCAGATTGGAGAGAGGGGAGGGGAGAGGAGAGAGAGAAAGTGAGTAAGCAAGAAAGAGAGAGAGGAAGAGAGATGAGTGTCCTAACTCCGTTACTCCCCCCATACCCACCCACAACTGTCCCATTTCATTTCCTTGTAAATATCTTGATTGGGGCATTATTTTGTGAAATTGGAGGAACCACACTGGAAATTCAAAACCAACTGCGCACAAATTTCCTGGTTTGAGCTGAGGGAGGTATATGAGAGGGTGCCCACCCCCATGGTCTTCAGAGTTTATTGAGAAGCCAAATCATGGGGCTTAAGAGGGGCTTGTAGGAAATGCTGTGTCCCTTCCACCTGAGACCTGGCCTCAGGGTTTCTGAGAAGCTACAAGTCCTTCGGGGAGCCTGGAGTCCGAGACCCCTGTGGCCCGTCTGAGCTTTTAGTACCTTCCACAGTGTTCCCCCCCCAACTCCTGACTCCCCGAACACCAGCCTTGGGCAGTTTAGGGTACTCGGAGCTGTTTCCTTCTGCCACATTTGGAGACAACACTTTCCCACTCCCTCTTCTGCCCTGAGCTAGGCTGCCTCCCTCCCTGTGGGTCAGAATGGTTTCTCATGTGTTTGACTTTGGGGTCTTAAATATGAGGCAGGGGAGGGAGAGCAGGGGGGGACCAGGCAGGACCAAGGAGAAAGGGAGAGGAGAAGCCAGCAGACACGACAGGGGACATGGGCTCAGCAAGCACAGATCTGCACACAGGGGGAGGAAGGTGGCCAAGGTAGAATGGGCAGCTAGCCCAGAGCCCATTTTCCCCATGGGCAGTGTGTTTGGAAGAGCCCTGGGCCCCTTCATTCCGAAGATGGGACCCTCCAGCTCAGGGAGCCTAGAGCTTTGGTTTCCTAAACCACACTGCCAGTGACAACGAATGGTGTGACCCAGCTGAGCCACTGCCCACCACTGCCGGGCTCCAGCCCAGATAAGCCAAACTCCTGATGCTCAGAAAAAAAAGTTTGTGGCTGCCAAGTGCTGCCCCCCCATCCCCCACCAGTTCCCATCCACCTTTCTCCCGTTCCCACAGAGGGCTTTCTCTTGCCAGGCCTTCGATGAGGCCAGGACCCTGCCCACGCACAGATACAGCAGGCAGAGTGTCCACATCAGAGCCACCCAGGGCTCCCTACACCCCTGTTGGCCTCTGGGCGGCCAGACTCGCCCTTGGACAGCCGCAGACCGCCCCCCCCAACTCCTCCCCGAGAGGGGCTGCTCACAGGCTGCTGGGGCAGGAGGTCTTGCCTCCTGTCCCCGCTCCTGGACGCCATCTTGCTTGGAAATGCTCTCAGCTGCTGGGAGACCCTGGCCACTGCCCTGCAGTAGCTGGAGTCCCCGGTCGGCAGGGGCTGTGGAGAAGGACCCACGGCTGGGGACAGTGGAGAGGAGGGGGTCCGGGAAGCCCAGTGACAGGATAAGAGGCCCAAGATTGGCACCAGGGGCAGAGGGGGACAGCAGGTTTATCTTACCTCCGCCTGAGGGCAGAGCCAGGTAGGAGGCCTCTGTCTGCTCACAGAGGCTGTAGCGGGGGCTCTATTCAATTTGGTGTAAGTGAGAAGTTGTTTCTGTTACTCATCAAACCCTTTCATGCAAAATGTCCTTGTCCTTGAAAACACTGTGCTTTGGAAGGAGCAAGGTGAAGCTGGGTTAGACCTGTTCCCTGTGGAGAGGGCTTGAGGGGACCCCCTCACTCCGTGGGGCTGACCGAAGGCCTGGTGTCACCAGGCTCGGGTGCCCGGGCAGGGCCCCGAGGTGCACCCCTAGGCTCCTTCACCACCATGGGCTGTCACTTACTCCGCGAACATTTGCCGAGGGCCCCCATGTAGGGTAGGCGGTATCAATCCCAACACCCTGAGGAGGGAGGCAGTCTTTGGGATTTGTTTGTACCCTTTCTTCGAGGGAGCTCATAGGTTTGACCAGCTTCTCAAACTCATTGGAGACCCAGCCGAGGCCATTGCACAGCTGACCTGCCTGGCCACAGACCCAGTGTCACACACAGGGCACATCCAGCCTGGCCTGCCTTCCTGGTGCTTTCCATGAGGGGTAAGGGGGCTGCAGACTCTTGGCGTGAGCCCAGGTGGGTGGACAGAGCACGTTGTGGGGCTGTGGGCCCTTGAGGATGAGGGTATGGACCCAAATGGGGCAGTGGGCATGGCCAGGGGGCGTGGAGGGGCAGCCTCCCCTGGGTAATGGAGCAGGATGGGGGGAACAGTAGGGGTCCCTCCAGAGTCTGGACCTGAGGGTCTGGGTTGGGGGCATTCTCCTCTTCGATGCAATGACTTCCAGATGGCCATTCCTATTGGTTGGCACTGGGCCCTTGGGGGCCAATGCGATTGTTCTCGGGTGGGCACCACCCAGCCCGCCCCTCCCCTGCTTCCTCTGGAGGCAGAGGACCTGGAAAAGAGCTGCAGGGAGCCAATTATCCCCAAGGCAAGCGGGCTGCAGATAATTGGGGAGACAGGCTTTTAACGAGGCAGGCCCGTGGAACCGAGCACTGGCGTCCGTTCTCCCGAACTGGGACTCGGGGATTCGGTGGCTCGCTGTGCCCCACGGCTAATTGGGAGCCCGGGTGTACCACTGTCGACTTAGGGAGGTGGCTTTTTCTTGGCGACTGAGGTGTGGCAGAGCAGATGCCTGGGGACCCTGGAAGTGAAGTCGGTACCCCACACTCTCCTTTCTACCACCCAGAGGCCTCCACTCTGTTCTTTCTCAGAGAACTGCAGTGGTCCTTAACCCAGAGCTCACCGTGGCTTAGAACAGCCCCTTGTCTGTGAAGGGGATATTTGCTTTTCATCCTGCAGAGCAATGGGGCTGGCAGCCACACTCCCTCCTGGGCCTCCTCACTCCTAATTGGGAAACAGAAAAGGAAAAACCAAAACACGAGTTTCCTATTAAAACAGAAGGAACCCTCATCCCCTGCCCCTAACATGATTCCCCTGAACTGTAACAACACCCCCATGTCCCCCAAAAGAGAGGAGACCAGCGCGGTGAATCCCAGCAGTGGTGGGGGACCTCTGACTGCAAAGCCTGGAGATGTAGTACCCCAGCTCACTCTACCTCCTGGGGGGTATGGCTCTCCCAGGGCAAATCCAGTCACCCCTGACTTGAGAGGGATGTGAGAGACAATAATGAGTGACCAGCACTTAGCAAAGACCCTGACCAGAGTTGGGGGAGAGTGGTCGTGGAGCCAATTGGGTCTTCGGGCACACTCTAGACAGGGACAATAAGGGCAAAGGTATTGCAGTTGGAACTCACCTGACATGCTGCAGAGGGAAGCTTTGGCCTGGGATAGGGGTGAGGCAGGGGGTGGGGGTGGTGGATGGTGATGATACATCCACAGTGAGCCTTCGGCTCCAAGGAACAGAAAACTCACTGCAAACTGAGTGGGATGGTGAAGGGAACTTGCGGGCTTATGTAACTGGGAGAATATGCAGCAAGGTGGGCTTCAGGTGATGCTCGATCAGGGCTTAGCTCTGCTCCTTGGGTTTCCCTCAGCTGTATTGTCCTGTGGGCCCAACACATCCCAGTTGCCCCCAGTCTCTATCTCTCACCTAGCCATCCAGTAGCCACTCTGGGCTCCATTCTCATTGCACCAACCTGGACTATCACCATACCCAGGGCAGTGACTTGCTAGCCTGGCTTCTGCCTGATCCAGACCAACTGCTGTGGCAGAAACAAGTCTGTGCTGATGAGCTGAGCCAGCCAAGCGCTGGTCCTCATATCAGGAAAGGGTCGGGCCCAGATATGTTGCAACTGCTGTAGGTAGGGGAGGAGTGGTGCTGATGTGGCTGGGAGGGGGGCAGCTGAGGCTCATTCTAAGTGCAGCAGGCATAGGTGGGGCAGGAGGACAGTTAGAAGCGTCTGTCTTCCAGGCAGAACAGAGGGCAACCAAATGCAGAGGGCAGAGGGAGGGGGGCAGAAGAGGGGGTGATTGAAGGAGAATGGGGAGCAGTATCTCTAGGATCAGTAGTGCTGTTGAGTGGCTGGGGAGGACAGGGCCAGGGCTAGTTTTAAGAGTCAGGTGTGGGGCCAACTGAGCCCAGGGGTGGGTCCTTTGAGTGGCCAGGCTGGAGATAAGACCGTGGACCTCGCTAGAGATGGTGATGGATCCTAGTTAAGGCCAAGACACTGGATGTGTTCGCCAATGAAAGAAGGTGGACATTGAAGGGAGGGGCCTGGGACCGAGGCAGGGCCAACAGTGGAAGCAGGGAGAAGGAGGGCTTGAGGGTATTAAGAGCAAATTTTGGAACACCATCCCTGAGGCTGCTCTGTGAAGTTGCAACCTTGCCTGTAGAGGAGGACCAGGACTGTAAGTGCCACTGGCTCACCTCCCAAGCCGAGGTCTCTGTGCTGTGGAAGCTACATTCTTCGGGGTGTGTGGTGCAGTGGCAACGCAGACGGGCAGTATGGCCCCTGGGATCCGTTCATCATGAGCGCTGCCTGGAACATTCTGGAGCCTCACTCCATCCTCTGGGGCTCAGGAGTGCAGAAGGGAGACCCTGAGTGGGGCTCCAGGCTTGGCCAGGACAGTGTCCAGGAGGGTGATCAGTGTGTGTGTGTGTGTGTGTGTGTATGTGTGTGTGTGTGTGTGTGTGTACGTGTGTGATGGGGGAGAGAGGCAGTGGAGAAAGGATACCAAGAGCCCTGTGCGGGGGGGACAGGCAGCAGAATGGCCTAAAAGGGAGGCAGTCCCCAGGCTAGCAGCTTGCCTGGGATGGGGAAAAGGAAAGGTGAGCCTTGACATCCCCCTGCAGCTATGGGTCAGGGTCTAGGGGTCCTGGAGGAAGGACAATGTCCCAGGGGGCGGGGGGCTTTGTTTGGATGGCTCCATAACCCTCTGCTGCCCTCTGCTGGCCAGCTCTGTCATTGTGGGCCTGGACTGTGCCCTCTGCGGGACTAGATCCTTGGAGCTGGAGCCCAGGCCATGCTAGAGACCAGCATGGGGTTGAACTGCTGAGATCTGAGGGGGATGGGAACTTGTGCTAAGCCCCGTACCCAGCCTCACTCCCACCAGGAGCTTCTCATGGGTTCTGTCTGGCAGACCGCAGGGGCCAAGCTGGCATGTGCCCTCTGAAGAAAGGTAGCAGCAGGAGGACCTTTTCGTGGCTGGAGCCCGGGGACAGGAAACGTCACCTTGCGTGCCCTGCGCTACGGATGCCCATTCTTGGTCCTTGAGCGGCAGTCTAAGAGAGGCTAAGATCAGTGCCTCCTGCCTTCTGTCCTCAACTGTACCCTGAACTTGGGCCAAGCTACTCTAGCCCCCTCCCCGTGCAGGGCTTGCCCCCCAAACCCACTGTGTGAAGGGCAACATATCGAGGGGGGAGAATGTTTGTATACCCAGAGCGCTGTGCAGGAAAAAATGATGCCATCAATGTTAATGGTGTTTGGTTCATAGTTTTAAAAGGCTCGTGGGCTGTTCCACATGTCCAGTGACTTTGATGCTGACCCTGGTGCCCAGTTCCAGTGCGCACTCCATGAGTGGCAGCTCCTGTCACAAGGTGGTAACTACTGTTCTCCATCTGTGTCTTTAGGGCTTGGTGGCTCTTGGCAGCCAGGTGCTGAGCCGAGGCTGGGCCTTTACCTGTGGGCACAGCAGTGGGGTCATAAGGGCTCAGGGTGAATGTACGGGAACTCAGACAGAACCCATTTGCTGAGAAACTCTTGGTGCCCCAGGATATCCTTCCCTTTCCATGTATTTATCACGCCCGAGGCCCCTGCTCTTCTAAGACATCACGCAGAAACTGCCCTGCTCTTTGACGGGTGGTGTGTCACACGTTTCTCCACTGCTACTTCTCCTGGTCCCATCCACCCTTGCTGGGTGCAGGCCAGTCCTATGGAAGATCACAACCCCAGAAGGCTGCTGGGTGGGGGGCAGTGCTGCAAGGGTCTCTTAGCTTTCCCGGGGCCTCTGCACTCACCGAGCTACTCTGAGCTGGCACAGGGCTGTCTGGTCCCTTGGGAACGCATTCTGGACCTACCCTCCCATTGTGGCTTGTCCTGGGTGGCAGGCAGGTCCCTGTGAGGACAAGGGGCTGTGAAAGTAGCAGACACACAGGAGCTGGGAGCCAGTAGGGGTGGGAAGTCCCAGAAAGGAAAGTACGTGTGCACACGCGAGTGCATGTGTGATGTGGGGTGAGTGTGCCGAGTGGGCACACGCAGGTGTGTGTGGATTCATGCATGTATGTGCACGATGTTTGTGCATGCAGGTATGTCACGCCTGCAAAGAAAAGAGATTGGTGAGAGATATCCCTGCATTTCAGCTCTGGCTTCCCACCCTAGGTGCTGGGGTCTCAGACGATGCTGTTGTGTCCATTGCCTTTCCGTGTATTTATCAAGATGTCTACAAAAAACTACCTGCTAGCACTATAATCAGAAAGGAAATGAGCTTTTTCAAAACACCAAAGCAAGCCAAGGCCTCCGAGAGGCTGAGGGTGAGACCTGGGCGATCCAGCACCAGGTTCCTGGAAACAGGGATAGAGATTAAGGGGGGGGGGGGGGGGGACCCTGCAGGGCTCTGTTTTAGAGCCATGTGTTTGTGTATTACATTTCTCCACCAGCAACCCCACAACCTCTGGGCTGCCAGTCTCTGCCAGGGCTCCTCCTGACTGCCCTCCTTATGGCCCGGAGGTGGGACCTCCCCAGTGTGTGGCACAGCCCCACTCTGCCCTAAGGTACCCACTTCAGTCCTCCAGGCCCACCCCTGGCCCCTGGGGCTTGCCTGGGGGGCGGGCATCACCACTCCCCAGGCTCAGCACCCCCCCGAGAGGACACGGGAGGGACCATGGTTTCCTACTTTCCCTTCAGCCTCACCAGCTGACAGTCTCTGGGCTGGCAGGGGATGTAATTCTCCTCCCCCTACCTCTCCCCCCCACCCCTGGTCCCATGTGTGTTTAAACATTAATCAGAGGAGCAGGGGCCCAACTGCACAGCTTTCTATAACAGAGTCTGACACAGATTACCAGCGGGCCGGGTCATTTATGCGTGGATGCTGGCTGCAGCCTCTTTGGGAGAGTGGCCGGATGCACAGGTGGACATCAGCCGTGTGCTCTGCCGGGGACGAGGGGGCCAAGGTCAGCATGGCTCAGCACCTGGAGGTACAGTGTGTACCAACATCAGAGCGTGGCTGGAGCGAGCAATGAAAATCAATGTTGACTAACCGCGGCTGCAGACGCACTCGTGCAGGGATAAGAGCAGGGGTGGGGTGGGGTGGGGGTAGGGGGGTTGGGGTGCAGATGCAGAGGGGGCATCAGACCAGCCCAGGCCCCACATGGCCTGAGAACCTTTCCACGGACCCTGGGCACCTGCAGAAGGGGCAGCCAGTGAACTGACCCTGGGGAAACCCATACACCTGCTTGGTGTGGCTGGGCTCCGGCCCCGCAGGGAACAGAAGTGCTGACTGCGCACTGGGGCGTTTCCCAGAGAGCAGCCAGAGGCCTTGAATAGCATCCAGAGACATCCTGGACAGGGCTGACCAATCAATCGCAGATAAGAGACGGAGAGCCCGGGTTGAAGAGCACCGCTGGGTGTCTGCCTGGTGGCCCACATCTCCAACTGGTCCAAATGATTACACATTAAAACTAAGCTGCAGGGTTATTTTACAGTGTTATTACCTTTGTAAAGCAAGGGTCATCCCTAGTCTTGCCTCCTTTATTTCGTGTGTTCTTGCTCCCTTCCCACTGCCTTTGCAGGCACACAACTTGGCCTGTAAGGGCATTCCCTCCTTGTGTATCAGTGACACGTGTCCACAAGGCTAACACCCAACTAGACGCTCATGTTATCATCGTGAGGATGCCCCATGGTGCTCCTCACCCTTCAACCCCAGTGGTGACATTGATTTTAGTTTTTTTTTAAAGATTTTATTTATCCATTTGAGGGGGGGGAGAGAGAGAGAGAGAGAGAGAGGACAAGTGGGGTTGGAGCAGAGGCAGAGGCCAAGGGAGAAGCAGACTCCACATCGATCTTGGGAGCCTGATGCGGGCCTTGATCCCAGGACCCCAAGATCATGACCCGAGCTGAAGGCAGGTGCTTAACCAACTGAGCCATCCAGGCTCCCCCAGTGGGGACATTTAGGAATGGCCTGAACCATTTTTATCAGGGGGTACAAGGTGAGGCCCTGGTCCAAACCAACCCCCCCCCCAAGGATCCAGTGGGACAGGCCTACTCTGGCCTGGCCTCTGAGGGGCCCTCAGCAAGACCTGGGCTGAAATGCCTCCCATGCATCCAAGGAGCCAACCCTGCAGGAGGCCTGAAGACCCTGGGAGGCACTGGGGCAGCAGGCAGGACCAGAGCCCTTACCCATGCTCTGTGCAACTCCCTTCCATCCCTACTCTATCCAGGGGACCTGTGTCAGTGACCCTGGTGAAAGTTCTGATGCGCCTACTGGGGAGGTAGGCTAGGGAGCCCCTTACCTCCCCCCTATGCCCAGAGCACCATGAGAGGCTGTTTGGCACTCTTAGTTTGGGAGCTGGGACTGATGGTGACTGCTGGAGGTGGGCTCATCCCTGCATGGCTGGAAGGAGATGAAGGGCATGGGGTACCCATGGCAAAGGGTCAGAAATCAAAAGCAGAGACCGTAGGCCACCCCCTGGGGCACTCTGCTCACTAGAGGGGCAGACCAGGTTGAGTCTGGCGGGTAGCTGAGGGTGTACCAATTTCTCCATCTCCAAGTTTCACTGTGACCCCCCGAGGCCCCAGCTCTCCCTCACCAAGCCAGAGTCCTCCTTGTCTCAACTCAGCTGTTGCCTCCTCTGAGAAGCCCTCCAGTCCCTGTACAGGTCCCCAGGAAACACAGCCAGCACTGAGGCCCTGGCTACTAGCCAGTTTGGCATACACAGCCAGACTTGGCCCTGGGGACACAGGACAAGCTTATCCCTGTACACCAGGGGCCGCCCGCCTTGGAGGACAGACCGCCACAGACAGGGGATAGGACGTTCTACCTATGCGAGGCAGCTGGCTGGGCGAGGGCCATTTCCACCAGTGTCCAAAGCTATGAAAGCCTGGTCACGTGATCCAGACTCTGGCTAACCCCTCACGAGCGTCTAGGACTTCAGCCAGAAGCCACTGCTTTGCCTTTTCTTTCTATGGCTGTTATTTAAGCACATTATATATATTTTATCACAGAAGTGACATATGCTTGTTGGAATAAAAAAGCTCAAGGTAGACAGAGATATGTAAAATAACAAGTGGTAGTTTCTGTCCCACCACACTTCCCAGGAGACCCTACGGGGCCTGTGGCATGTGCCAAGCCCACCAGAGCAGCCTGCCGCAGGCATCTTTTTGTGTCTTGCCCCATGGCTTTGGGGAGAGGCCAGGTGGGTCCCCGGGGCTCTGCTCCCTAGGGAAGACTCCACCTGAGCTGGGGTAAGGCTGGAGCAGAGAGGGTCTGGCTGGCCCAGTATCACTAAATATACCGGCTCCTGGTCAACCCCACAGGACCCAGGGGGGCATGTCTGTGACATCCTGCCCAGATCTATGGTCTCTCTCTGTGTGTGTGGCCCCTCAGAAAGGGTTGCAGGGAGGCCGAAGTCAAGTTCCTTAGGATGGCTTTGTCTCCAAGACTTGGCCCAGAACCTATCACAAAGGACCAGGTCCCTGGTGACCTGCCACCACCCCTCAGGCAACCAGCCACCATACAGGAAAGCTGTTGGTGGGGGGTGTGCTCTGTCACATTCGTGTCCTCAGGAGTAGTGCCGACAGCAGGGATCCTCTTCCATGTGAGGCCCTGAGCTCTAACCTGCTCATCTTCAAACCCTGCCTTGACCTCTCCAAGGCGGCATTGAGCTTTCCCCTGAAGCTCCGCCCAGCTTGCGGTAGACCTGGTCTCCTGAGGCTTCCCTACACCTCTCAGGTGCCCCACACAGGTGACAAAGCACAGGTCTAGTTTGTCAGGAGCTTAGTGGGTGCCAGGCCTTCGCTAAACACCTCTGGGGCCCATCAAGTCTTGGCAATGATCCCAAGGGAATGGGTACTGTTCCTGTTCTCACTTCCCATGAGAAGTCCCAGACTCTCTCTGGTCCTGGATGCTGCCTGTGGACTGGCTCTGCCATCCATGCGTTCCTGGTATAGAGCTATGCCTGGGACATGATGGGAGCTGGGGTGGCCGCTGCTGTAATTGTGGTATTCCAGGCTTCCTGTGGCATGTGCACCTGCTTGGTCCTGTTAAAGTCATCCTGAGCCAGGAGCCCGCTCCCTTCTTCATGTGCAGAAAAGGAGTACATGTTTATCCAGCCTCAACCCTGTCATTTTTTGCTTCCCTTCTGCTGCCAGGGGCTGAGGGTCCCTCCACCTTGGCCCCCTCTCGAGTCCTGTGCCCATTCTGGGCTCCCATCTTCCTGCTTACCGGCAGGGATTGAAGTGCTTTTTCTCATGTGGGCATTGAAAGTGACCAGGCAAAATAGCAGGTGTGGCATAGTGGGACTGCAGTCATATAAATACAGCACAAAGGATCTAGCAGACAATCTTAACTTCGGAAAATACAATTGTGTTTTACTAGCTCTGAAAACAATGAGTAACATCCCTTAACCAAACAAAGCTTGAGAGGAGTCTGCGAATTCTGGCATGGAGTGGATAAGGGGATAATGGGCCGATGAGGGATTTTACACAACAGGGGAGCAAACACTGGCCTGTGTTTGGTGTAGGCCGATAACGGGAAAACAAGCCCCAAATTAAACAAATGTGAATGAATTCCTCTGCGAGCAGAGAGAGCAAATATATCAGTAAAAATGGGCACAGAGCAAGTGGCAAAACACAACAAATCAGAATGAATTCTGATGCAGGGGCCACGATTCGGGTAGACGGATGTTTCAGGAAAAAATGGGTGAGAGGCACGCGGCAAAATCATAACTTTGACAGAGTTCCAATGTCAAGTTCATGGCTGAAGTGAAAACAAATATTTCACTGAGTATCCATTTGAGACAGGACACAGGAGGAGTTCAGAGGGAGGGCTGTCTGGGAAGAGTGATGGCACGTGACTGCAGCAAAAGGGGGGTCTGTAAGTGTCCTGAGATGGCTGGGCAGGCTGCCTGCTAAGGTCCGTCCCCTGGCCGCTTCCTCTCCGGGAATCCCTGGCCCTGCTGACTGGCCCAACCTTGCGGGGAGAGTGGTGGTGACCAATAGGTGACTGCCACATGACTGAATCCACTGATGTCTGGCCCTCTTGGATCCATTTCAGTCTTCAGAGCTGGAAGACCAGTGCCCAGCCCTCTTCCCCACACAGACTACCACCAGGATCTCTGGACTGGGGGCCATCCTTCTTTCAAAATGTGCCAGCTGCTATTCCCAGCAGAACTGGCATCTTAGCATTGACTGAGCACCTGTGAAAAACTCATTTGTTTTATTTATGTTCATATTCAGCTGGCTTCTTGCAGGCCAACTTTGTCTGTGCAGGGACACTTACAGGTAGATCAACCTCCCTGGGGACCTGGTGCCCTGTGATGCTCAGCCCCATCCTGCCTCAGTCTGGAGGTAAGTGGACCATCTCAGCAATCACCGTGTGGCTTGATTCTGTATCCTCTCCCCAGGTCATAGTCTTCCTTAAGCCAAATGTCCTAACTGTGAACACTTTTCCTTTTATAACAATTCACGTACTATACAACTCACCCATTTCAAGGCTATAACTGAATGGTTTTTAATATAATTTGCCAGGTTGAGCAAACATCACCACTATTGAGTTCTGGAACATTTCACACCCAAAGTCCATACCTATTAGTAGCAACCACTAATTTACTTGCTGTCTCTATAGATTTGCCTATTCTGGGCACTTCGTATAAATAGTGTCACATAACCCATGGCACTTGTGTCTGGCTTCTTTCACCTAGCATAGTGTTTTCTAAGTTCATCCACATGGGAACATGCATCAATACTTCATTCCCTTTTTATGGCCAAGTAACACCCCACTGTGTGAGTGTGCTGTACTTTGTTTCTCCGCTCGCTGATCAGTGGACACTTGGCTTGCTTCCACATTTTGGTTATTGTGAATCGTGCTGCCAGGAGCCAGGATTACTCGTCACTATCCCCAAGGCTGCTTGCCCCTGGCTGAGGGATTGGTAGATGCTGTGAAGAAGGTAGAAATTGACTAAAATGCACTGAAATTTACCAGCTTCTTCATCCAGCTGTCCCCTGGAGACAGCAAGTGGTTTACTAGGCTCCAGAGTCCCAAAATAGTTGCCTAAGACAGTTCAATTGTTCATTTGGTAGAGAGATGACTTCCTGGAGCTCCCTACTCCACTGTTTCACTGCCACCATCTTTGAATCCTTTGCTTTTGAGCCACAGGTTACAGAATGAATGTTTTACTGTAATACGTGAGGTGATGAACCCAGTGTGACCTTCCACCTGCATGAGGCTGGACTGAGTAGCCCTAGGGCCTGTCCTGGTGGCTGGGATGTTGGTGCCAGGACGGTCCCCATCATTGACCATGGCCTGACAATGGGCAAATCATCTGTGAGTTTTGCCTGGACCTAGCCTTGACCGTGTCAGCTTTGTTTTGGCTTAGACTCCACTCTGGTATTTCCTGAGTCAGAGCAGGAATGGAGATGCAAGTCAGGGGAGAGATGCATGGGACCATTAGACTGTGGGCTGACCTGGCATTTCATGTGCTCGGTCATTTTGCCGAAAGTGTGTGTGATATGGATAATTATGAGTCTTCTCCATTATCAGGGCAGTGACAGGTGTCACAGCCAGTGGTGCCAAGGTACTCCCTTCTCCCTGCCCCTAATATTAGTGTATCAGAGGGAGGTCACTGGGCAGGAGCAGACAAAATCAACAAGATTATCCTCCAAATGGGCTGAGCACAGTACTGGCTCCTGGTGGGGAGGGTTAGAGTGAGGGTCCTCTCTTCCCACCTTCTCCAGCCCTGAATTTGCTGGCAGCATGTCACCAATGTTGACTGGTGTGTGCACCTGTCCATGAGGCAGGACTGTGCCTCCTGCTCAGTTGCACTGTTTCTCTTGATGCACAATGCTGGGGGGATGCTGAGTGCTGAGAACCTGTGTCCAATGTGGTACCCGGGTATGGATGCTCTTGGGAGAATACTTGGGAGCAGCCTGGGCAGTTGGTCTGCACAACAGAGGAGAGAATGTGACATCAAAGGGGTGTCTGCATGGAAAGCAGAAGTCAGGATGCTGGGCAAGGGCTGGGTTTGGTCCAACAGGGGTCAGGGCAGGGCCCAGAAGGCAAGTCTCAAACCCATAACCAGCAGCCTAGAGCCGGGGGTCAAAGTTCCCACATCACATATGCTCGCTCCTTCCTTCCTTCAGTAAGGACACATTAAGGAGGCAGTGTGGGGAACAGGGCAGGTGGCTGGGGCTCAGCAGACAGGGTCACTAGTGTGAAAATTAATAAAACGTTGCACGGAGTGTTGGGTGTTATATGCAAACAGTGAATCATGGGACAGTAAATCAAAAACTAATGATGTACTGTGTGGTGACTAACATAACAAAATAATAATAATAATAATAATAATAATAATAATAAAATAAAAGATAAATGATAAATAAAATAAAATAAAAAACAGAAAGTGGTTTAGAAAGGGAGTCAGGAGGCCAGCAGGGGGAGCTCTCACACCCAACAGGAAGAGGGGCTCGCTGCAGGTCCAGGCTGCTTTAGCTGCTTTAGTACCCTAGCAGGTTTTTCTCCTCCTCCAGCAATGCCCAGCTAAGGAGACTGTCACAACTCAGCCACCGAAAAGCCACTATACTTCAGACTCCCTGTTTACTCCAGAGGGTTTTTCTGTTTATAACGGTTCCTTCCAAATTGCCCCCTCTCCTCTATGAAAGAGTATTCCGTTCCTTTGTTCTCCAGACTTGCCTATGGTTTTGCCCCATCTTCCCTGCCCTGAATTGCCATTCTCTGCTCTTCCTGAAGAAACCCATTTTTTGTTGGTAAAATAACTGGAAGCTTTATTTTTAAGGTTTACAGCCAGCAACTAATCCAAGAAGAGGGAGTTGTAGCCAAGTAGATGTCCAGCCAGGGACATGCCTGCCAAACTGACCCTGAGGAGTAGAAGGGAGGAGTCTGCAGGGGGAAGGACAGGTACCGGAGAGCAACAGGCAAATAGCAGCCTGGAGCTCGGGGAGGGGGGCGGCTAGCAAAATGACCAGCGTGAATGAGCGAGGCATGGTGGGTGTGGGAAGGGGCCTGGCTGCTGATGGTGCATGAGCCAAACTGAGCCATGCAGCTTTGTCATGCTGGCAGCAGGGAAGCGCTGAAGGGTTTTCAGGAGGAGGGAAGATCATTTGTGAAGGAAAAAAGGGGGAGTCCGGTGGCCACGGCCAGCTGCCAAGGCTGACCTGCTCTTGGTGAGCTAAGTTTCTAAGCTGCTGAAGAGACCCCCGAGTTCCTGCCTCTAGGCCTTGACTCACTTGTCTCTTTTGTCTCTCCCTTTTTTTTTCTTCTTCAACCCCAACAAGAGCAAGAGCGGGCAGAAAAACCGTGACTGCTTCAGGAAGCCTCCCTCAACCTAGAGCAGTGGTGATGGTGTCCCCCAGAGAACATTAGTCATGTCTGGGAGAAGGAGGCTACAGGCATCGGGTGGGTGTAGGCCACTGATAAACATCTTGCAATGCACAGATCCGCCCCACAACAAAGAATTATTCAGCTCCAAATGTCAACAGTGCCCAATGGGTATGTCCCAAACAGGGCATCCGACCCACCGAAATGCATGAAGCACGGAGTGAGCCAGGCAAACCAGGTGAGTGAGGCTGAGCGAGGCTGCCACCTACAGTCAGACCCAGCACCTGAGGGGGTGCCCGAATGTCCTGATGAGCTGTAGGAGGGGTCGAGGGGTGAGTGATGGGGAAGAGGGTGCTCTGGTTGGCAGTCAAGACAGGTCCCTCCCAGGAGATGATATCTGGGGCTCCGTTTGCCGGTCACCCACGATGTTGGAAGGAACGGCATCAGAGGCATAGGGGCAGAGAGTGGGAAGGCTTTCAGGAGTGAAGGGAGGCCCGAGGGAGGTGGCACTGCAGATGGCTTTGCTGTCAGCCGTAAGGGCAGCAGGATTGAGGGCCAGAAGCGGATGCTGGGGATAGGAACCGTGGGGGCTGAAGGGGTTCCAAGGGGACCTGTGCGTTGGGTGGGGGGTGGGACTGGGAAGACGGGGAGAACGGAACTGCGCAAGCCCCTAAGGAGCCCCCTTCCCCTCGCGCCTTAGGCCTAGGAGTGAGGAAGGCCGGCTTCCCCAACCCCTCCTGTACAGGAGAAGCGGCACCGCCTTCCGGCCTTGCTGGCTTCTACACCCTCCCCGCCTCAGCGGAGGAGCCCGGGTGTGCAGGTGCGCGATGGCTCCGACGCGCGGGTTCCGGACCCACAGGGCCAGCCTAGGGACCCGGGAAACACAGGGGGAAATCCCACGCCTGGTTGCGTATCCAGCCCCGGGAGGTGCGGGGTCTCCTAGGGGAAAGATGGAACCGGGGACAAGCAGCCGAGGCGACAGGGTCTCTTTCGGGGATGTGGCCACGGGCTGAGAAGGAGGGTTTCAGGCGCGCTTGGCGCCTCTGGGGGGCGAGGTGGCCGCAGAAGGCACTCCATTCGGGAACTCGCAGGGGTTTGGCCTCCTTGAGAGAGGGCGCGGCTTGGAGCGCGGGGCGGGGCCTCCCCGGCGAAGGGCAAAGGTCCTAAGACGAGGCGGGGCGAGGCCTCCCGCGGAGACCGAGCTGCTGGGGGCGCGGGGCGCGGTTTTCCTAGCAGGAGGCTGGGGGCCTGGGGCAGGGCGGGGCCTCACTAGGAGTGGGCGCGACTTGGAGCGCCGGGCGGGCCTTCCCTAGCCCGGAGGCTCGGCTCCCAGGGCGGGGCGGGGCCTCCCATGGAGAGGTCGCTGCTCAGAGCCTCCCGACTCGGCGGTCCCGCTCAAGGGCGCGGGGCGGGGTCTCCCGAGGAGAGAGGGCGCGGCTCAGGGTGCGGAGCGCCGTTTCTCCCACCCAGGGCGCGGGCCCTGCGGCGAGGAGGGACTTCAACAGAAGACGCGGTGGGAGGCACGGGGCGGGGCCTGCCGGAGAGAGGGCGTGGCTCAGGATGGGAGCGCGCGTCCTAGGCGGGGACGGGGTCTCCCGAGGAGGGGGCGCGGCAGAGCGCGGCGGGGCGGA
>LNAC01000687.1:64882-142079 GCA_002007465.1 Ailurus styani | reverse complement strand
GGGCAGGTGGGTAGGTGCGCCTCGCGGCGCGCAAGCAGGGGCACGCGCCGGATCCTCTGTGTGTTCCCGGAAACTTCATGAAGTTTTACTGTAAAGCGGGGGCCCCTTGAGCATCGCTTGTAGCTGGAAAGTCGGGAAGGGAGGCGTTTCCTGCGTTCCCCTTTGGGCCTCGTGAATTTTTCTATATGCCAGTTCTTACTAAAACCAAAGACCAAGCTGTATGGTCTTAATATATATATTAAGCTATGTGCTGCTTGCAGTAATGCTAAGTTGTCACCTAAAATTTAAATGGAGTGTCTTCCATGTTGCCCATAGGAAAGTCTTGGTGGTGTTGAAGGGCTCATGGCCTGGGAACCCAAGAGTTCTAAGATGTGACTCAGGAGCTCACTAGACATAGCCATTCAGGACAGTGTTGGGGAAAACGGGAAGCCACTTGAACTACAACTTTTATTACTTCAACATAGTGACTTGTGAAAAGTGTGAGGGCTTTGGGGAAGTAAAAAGCAGAACACTGTCTTAGCCACTGTCAGTCTGGACGTATGGGAAAGACAGCTTTTCAAGGTGATCCTGGGAGCAGTTTGCAAGGGTGCAATTGTCGGTGCTAAGGGTCTGGAAGGCTCTTCATGTGGGTGGGTGTTGATTTCTCAAGTGAGACTGTGCTGAGTGTATGGTACTGCCTACCTTGGCCCCTGGAGGAGGCTAGGGAGGCTGGACCAAAGAAGAGCACCAAGCCACACTTTAGGCTTAGGCAAAGGTGAAACCTTGGTGAGGTGAGGTACAGGCCACAAAGTCAGAGTTGGGTGGGTCCGAGGGCACAGTGAGGCCAGCGGAGTGTAGGACTGGGTGTCTCCAGAAGTTTCACTCAGATGCAACCTAGGACTGATGGTGGCAGGAGCAGAAGGGGAATGTGGAGGAGGAAGGGGCAGAACTGGAGATGTGGAGGCTTCTGGGAAGCCATCTGTGTTTGTGGTAGAGGTGGATGCCCTGTGGCAAATCGGTGGCTGTGGAGTGCCCAGGCCAAGTGGCGAGGAGGGTGGAAAGGGACACTCATGGGTCAAGGAACCTAGTGTGTGGGGGGGTGAAGGTGATGAGAACCCTTTGGGGAGCACCAACGTCTGAGGGGCAGCCTGAAAGGAGCAGCAAGTTCTGGGGGTGCAGTGGTCAGGAGGGAGGAGGCAGCTGGGGGGCGGGAATGACTAGGGGAGGGAATGGCTGGCTGTGAGGTCTCTGTGAAGGGCAAGGACAGGGACTTAGCTCCTGCAGTTGGGGCGTCATGGGACTGCCGGGTAGGACTGCAATGCGTGGGGCAGGAATGGTGTAGGAGTCCTGCCTGCCGCTGTGTGGCTGGAAAGGAGGGAGTGAAGGCTTGGAGCCATCCAGGCCATATTTCTCCCATCTCAGCACCGAGCTTTCTTCCTGTGGATCAAAGCCAGAGAGAAGCTAGCAGAGCTGGAGACTCTCGGGTACTGTGGGTGACGGCTGTCCAAGTGCCAGAAGGTGCTGGAGTGCAGGGACCACTGTGCGTACCTGGAGACATGGGCAGACTTCTCCCAGGCTTCCCTCCTGCCCAACCTGTGCCCTGAGGATGCCTTCAGGGAGCCTGCTAAGGGTGCCCTGTGTGCCTCCTGGGGGACCTGTTCCACCCCAACACTGCTGGTGGTCACACTGGTGTCAGTGGCCTTGGTGCCTGGCACTGGAGGGAATGGGGCAGTGAGACAGAGGCCAGGCTGCAGGATTGTGGGCTGCTCACCAGAACCAGTGCTAACTTACCCTATCCTTTGGCCTGGGGTGGAAATTCCTCCTGCTGAGCAGTGTGGGTCTGGGGAGCACCTGCAGGGGCAGTTGAGGATCATCAAATCAGTTCCCAGGGAGTGTCAGCTGCATTGGTTTGAGACCCAGTAGGGTCCCTTCCTTGCCAGAAGATAAGGGTTTAGAAAACTCAGGTCTTCCATGACAAAGGCTTCTGTGCTTGGGTGTAAGCCTGTGCAGAAGGGGGTGACAGAAGAAGAAGAAGAGGACAGGATGGATGGTGATGGTGGCCTTGGGGGACAGCGAGGAGAGAGAAGTGGCTTTAGCCCTCCTTGCTCTGCACACACCTGTTGGAGTCTTTTACAGTGAAAACAAGTATATGCGTTCCTGGGGCAAGTCTCTAAACCCAGGAAGGATGCCCCCACCTGGAGAAGAGTGGGGGCTGCCTTTTATCTCAGGCTCTGCCACCCAGGGATACACCTAATGCTAGGATGTTTTTCAAGGGGTGACTCTGCTCTGGACTTAGCTTTGGAATTACCAGCCCTGCCCATGTGTTTCCATAGCCCTCTGTGACAGGCTGGCTTTCTTTTGCCAGAGTGGGAAGGTGAGTGACCGGCTCGGTGACCTGGGCGGCCTTCCCTGCCATTCCCTCTGAGCGGCGCCTCCCCCTGGGGGAGCTGGTCAGTGCGAAGTACGAGGGGGTGTGGGAGGTCAGCTCAGGGCTCCCCTGGGCCAAATTCCAGTGTCTGCCTCACTCCTACTTCTTTGATTAACATTGGCTGTGGCTGCTTTCATGCTTCACTAGCAGGGTTGAGTAGTGATGACCATGACCGTGGGGCCCACACAGTCTACGTTATTTACTGTGTGGCCCTGGACAGGAGAATTGGCTGGCCAGAGTAGACGGCTGGCCCGTTTCTGCACGGGGTGGTTCCTGACATCTCTCGGGGCTGACACATACCAGAGCCAGGTGATGGTTTTCAGGTGTCCGATTGTGCCCCACCTACCACTGGGGTGATCTTTGATATAATCAAGACCTGGCTTGTCCTCTGGCCAGGCTCCCCTGGCCTGGGCTGTGTGAGGCCAAGGCAGCCTGCCCTGTTCTCCCTAGTTGGTCTCTCATTTTCCGTTACTCATCCTCTATATAAACACAGTGAGATGCAACAGAATGAGGTGCTGCAGAGAGGCTGTGGCAAGGCAGAGGGGATGGCCCGGAGGCTCTGGTTTGTTCCTGAGCAGTCTCCACCAAGTGCCAACCTGCAATTCCTGGGATGTCTCCCCTCTGGCCAGCGTGGGGCTGCTCAGGATTGGTTTGGGGATGCAGGTCCTACTTGATTTGCTCCTACTTCTGCTTAGGTGGGAGATTATTCCCTGAAACCCTGATCCCAAGAGATGTTCCTCACAAAGCAGGTTCTGTTATCCATGGGGTTTGGCAGACCTCAGACTTTTTCTGTCTTGGAGCTAAGCCTGGGGGACAGTGGACATGTAGGAATTCCCAGACAGGTGGCAGATGTACCCTCCCATCAGCCTTCCCTTCCAGCCTCAGGGGACTCCACTGTCCTCATTCCTTTCCTCCCTGGCTGTCCCCGTGCAGGACCTCGGTGCCACCTCCATGCCTTGGCAAGCCCCCAATCTCTGGATCTAAGTTAGCAAACATCTCCCACCCATCACTCCCTCACCCCTGTTCTGAATCACTCTGTGGAGGTGCCTTGCTTCTTTGAGGTCTCTCCCCTACTAGGATATACACTCCTTACCTATTTTGTTTAGACTGCTGGGCACAAAGCAGTGGCTCAGTACCTGGAATGAATGAAGGCAGAAATTGGGGATGTGGCAAAATGTGACTGGAGGAGAAAGCTGAGTGGCTTATGGGCAGCTGTCTTCCTCAGGGGCACGTCCACTTGAGCTGTGGGTTCACTGTGACCCTGAATGACGGTACTGAGTCCCCACTGGTCCTACAGTGGGCTCCCATCTCCCAGACTCTGAGATGCTTACCTGGCTAATTGTTAGCCCAGGGCTCGCTCCAGCTGAAGTTAGACTCCTTCTGAATTTAGCCTGTGTTCGTCTGCTCGGCAACCACTGGAGGGCCGGCCCCTTGCCAGGCACTGTTTTAGGGACTTGGAATAAGCAGTGAACAAAACATTGAAAAGTCTGGGTGCTCGCCTGCTAGGAAGCTGTACCAAATCCTCCTCCTACCCAGCATAACTCACTGAGGTGTGTATACAAAGAATGTTATGATGAACATGCCCACTGCGATTCCCAGAGAAATCTGCTCTTCATTTCTTTCTGTTTTGTTTTTAAAGCTTTTATTTATTTATTTGTTAGAGAGGGAGGGGAGAACACAAGCAGAGGGAGCAGCAGACAGAGGGAGAGGGAGAAGCAGGTTCCCCACTGAGCAGGGAGCCCGATGCGGGACTCGATCCCAGGACTCCGGGATCATGACCTGAGCTGAAGGCAGATGCTTAACCGACTGAGCCACTCAGGTGTCCCTATTCATTTCTTTATCCACCGAGTGATGGTCAGGCACCTGCTGGGTGCCGCAGGGATCACCCGTGAGCGTGTAGGGCAGGGAGGTGAGGGGCTGGTGGTGGGGGACCGGTGGCAGGGGGGCCTGGGACCTCTGTCCTCGGACCTCTGCCCTCCACGGGGAGTGGATTGACAGGAGCTACAGGCTGAGAAGCAAGCTGCTGCCAGGAATGTCCACGGCTAAACCAAGGCCAGGAGTCGAGTTTGGCCCTGGGGAGTGTGTCAAGGCTTTATGGTTGGAGCGAAGGCCGTGGGGGAAGCAAGGGTGTCCTGCTGGGGACAGGGGAGGCCGGGCAACCAGGAAAGCCCTCTCCTTCTGCCTTTCAGCTGCTCCATCTCGCCAGGAGACTTCTGGGGCAAAAGCTGTTCGAAAAGCTGATGAAGATGACCTTCTATGGACAGTTTGTGGCCGGCGAGGACCAGGAGTCCATCCGGCCCCTGATCCAGCACAACAGGGCATTCGGAGTGGGCTTCATCCTGGACTACGGGGTGGAGGAGGATCTGAGTTCTAAGGAGGCTGAGCGCAAGGAGATGGAGTAAGGCCCACTTGGGCAGCTGGTCGTAAGCCCGACGTGTCCTGGGGCAGGCTGGGCTGGGAGAGCTTGGTCAGCCTGCTTACCATCGGCCTGGCCTGGGCTCTGCCCGGGGTCCTTGGAGTTTTGTTCTGTAAGAATGACAGCTCTGGGCTTTCACAAAAGGCCTTCTGTTCACAAGGTTGGAGGAGGGGCGGGGACTGGAGACGGCAGACCGAAGTCCAGGGCCTGGTGTGGCCCACCTGCCTGGTTTTGTGCAGTTCGCAAGCTGAGATTGGGTGTTACTTTTTTTTAAATGGTTGAAACAAAGCAAGAATAATATTTTGTGATACGTGAAACGTATATCAAATCCAAATTACTTTGGCTCTAGAGGGGCAGAGTTGAGTAGTTAAGACAGGTGCCTTACGGCCCACAAGGCTGTAGATAGATGCTGCCCAAGCGTTTAAAAAAGGTGTTTGCTGACTCTGGCTTAGCAGGTGCTCTGGCTTCCTGTTGTGCTAAAGCATCTCTTCAGAAGGAGTGCTGACCTGCTGGACGGGCTCCACTGCCTCACCCTCACCTAAGCTCCTTTCTGTCTTTTTATTTTTTTAATTTTTCTTTCATTTCTCAATTTTATTTTATTTTATTTTTAAATAATTTATTTATTTGACAGAGAGTGAGCACAAGCAAGGGGAGCAGCAGGCAGAGGGAGAGGGAGAAGCAGGCTCCCTGCAGAGCAGGGACGCTGACATGGGACTTGATCCCAGGGCCCTGGGATTATGGCCTGAGCTGAAGGCATCTGAGCCACCCAGGCACCCCACCCCCACCCTTATAAAGACTTTATTTGTTAGAGAGCATGAATCAGGGAAGGGGGCACAGAAGGAGAGGAGGAAGCAGGCTCCCCGCTGAGCAGGGAGCCCAATGCAGGCCTCAATCCCAGGACCCTGAGACCATGACTTGAGCCGAAGGCAGGTGCTTAATGAACTGAGTCACCCAGGTGCCCCTACTGGGAGGGTTTTCTAATGAGCAGGGGGGCTCTGCCTGGTGAGTGTGGAGCCCGCCAGGCCTGGTGCTCACCCAGGGGTCCCGGAAGGGAATGGCAGCCAGGAGCAGTGTGGCAGGCTGGCTGGCCTAGGGTCTCCTCCTGAGGTCACCAACTTGCTGCAGGACCTGTTCTCTGGGCAGTGAGTGTGGGGACAGATGGGTACCTCCCTCACCTACCCTTCTGGGCCACAGAACAAAATTAGAGAACAAGGCCACCCTCTGCTTCTTGGAGAGGTGGCCACATGGGAGATCCAGGCAAGACCAGCCCTTCCTCTTTGCAAAATGCCCGGTTCTTATGCTGGTACCTGCACCCCTCCATGTCAGGCCTTTGCTTGCATTTGGGGTCCTTAGATCTGAGAGCAGCTGTGCCTAACCACTGTGAGGCTGGGGACAAGCCTGCTGAGTAGCCTGCCCTGTCTCAGGCTGGGGTGTTTGCCCTGGCCTGGGGACAAGTGAGGAGGGGAGAAAGGAGAAAGGCATCACATGAGGCTCCTGCCCTGGGAACGGAATGTCCAAGCCAGGCAGCAACAGCAGCAGCGGATTGGCCTGGGGAACCCAACCCCTGCCTAGCCATTTGCTGTCTCAAAGGCGGGGTCCTCCAGCTTGGCACCCCTCTGTGTACTCCTTGTGGGGCTGCAGCCTTCAGTGGGTCTGCCTGTTGAATGACTAATGAGCTCGGTGTCCCTGCTGTGTCTGGGTTGAGGGCCGAGTGGTTTCACAGGGGGATTTTCTCCCTCTGGTAGGAAGATTCCTTTCCCAGGGCCATCTGGCTGGCTGGCTGCCTATTCTGCTGGGGGAACATGGGGAGGTGGGCTGGCCTTGCCCTGTCACGGAGCCAAGGAGGCCGTGGCCCAAGGCCACCCTGATGTTTGTACCTCTGATGCTGTAAGGAGCCCCGCTTGGTGGGCTTTGGGATGTGAGTGTTGGCCCCTCCCATCCTGGCATGGGGACCACCATCCGATGTTGGTGGCAGGTGTCAGAGACTCATGCCTATCTCTGCTGCCAGGTGGCTCAGTGCCTTTGGAGAGCTATACTGTCAAACTGCCTGCCTGGCTTACTGGGTGTTCTTGGTCCGGAGTGGCTCCAAACCATGCAGCCCTCATCCACACAACCCCCATGGGGAGAATTGCTTCTGTGCCCTGGGTTGGGGGGCGGGGGGGGGGCAAAGGTCTCTCTTGCTACTCTTGTCATGAGGCCCATAGACCCAGCTCTGGGGAGTGATAGAGAGGCCACCATCCCAAGTTAAGGCCACAGGAGTTGGGGAAGGGAGGATACAGGTGGTGCTGGGCCTGCCCTGGGCGTGACCATGGGAGGCACAGAAAGGATGTAGGTGTCTGGATGCGCAGAGGCCCAGCAGGCCTCCCGAGGGTCTGAGAAGGGTGCCCAGGAAGGGTTCCCTGGGGTAGGAAGCAGGACGGGGGAGGCTGTAGAAGAGAGTAGCCATCTAGTGCTGGGGTGGGGAGGTGTTTCCCAGAACACCCGGTAGAAGGCAGAGGTTGGGGCTTGGGCTCTGGGAGAAGAGCCCTGTAGGATCTCCCCAGCAGGCTGAGAGCTGTGGGGATAAGGGGCTAGGGTATCTCCTGATGATTGCCTGTGATAAGGACACCCAGGGACAGTGTGGATGGCAGCTGCATCTGTCTTGGCTATGCAGACCCAGGACTGGTGGTGCAGAGTGTGCAGAGGTTTTTGGGTGCTGCCTGGAGTCAGGGCCTTGGGGGACCAGGGAGGTAGGTGTGTAGATGGGAAGGAGCTCCACTGGACTTCTCTGTGCTTCACTCCCTCCCGCCACTTGCATTTCCCCAGGAGAGAGCCAGCGAGGGCTCTCCTCATTTTCTGTTTTTTTTCTGAAAGGCATCCTGGCAACACATGCCCCAGTGCAGCCAGCTGAGCTTGGAGGCAGCTAAGGGGATGGTCGGGGCCTTCCTGCCGCCCGTGCCCTGGGCTGCTGGTGTTCACCCTCCTCTGGTCTCTGCCATTGGGCACGCGCGCTTCCCTCTTCCAAGTCCTGGGCTTCATAAGTGTGTGTGTGTGTGTGTGTGTGTGTGTGTGTGTTCGCGCATGTGCGCACACAGAGGGTACTAACTTTCCCCACTGGTGACATGACCCTCATCCCCTCCACTGTGCCTGGCAGCTGCCATCTTTGTCTTCTCGTGACACACTCACCGGGCCTGGTTGACAGTGTGGCCCGGATCCTTGCTGGTGCCATCTGCTTGGGGACAGGCTGTTGTCCCCTGACCGCACGGCAGTGTGGCCAACCTGGTTCCTTTGCTCAGTCATTGCTAAACTGCTTCCTGTCTGGCCTGCGTCCAGGAGGCTTACCGGTGGAAACAGCCGCAGCCTCTGCTTTCCTGCCGCTGGGCCTGCCGGCAGCGGGGAAGGGAGTGGCTGGTGCTCCGCGTACTCCCTGTGCCTTTGAAGCCTGGCTGGGGCTTGGAGGGCGGACAGGCCAGTGCTGCGCCACTGGGGGCCTTTTAGATAATGATTTCCCATGTGAATGGAATGCAGCCCTGCCTAGAAGGCGGGAGCCTTGGAAACGGAATACCCATGTTTCTCTGAGCCATGAGCTGTGTGGTTACAAAGCAGGCCCGAGGCCCCAGCAGCCACCATCCTTCTCACGAGACCCAGGCCTTAGTGTAGATGGTGGGGCCCGAGTCGGGCTTCTGCCTGCTTGTACCTGGGCCACAGCCTGAGGCTGGTCGTACAGGGGCTCCTTGTTCCCAGTGGGGGTGTCGTTGTGTGGGGCCGGCCCCTCCCTTACATTATAGAGTCCAATATTGTCACGCAGTGACACTTCACCCTCCATGTGTCTAGCTGGCATGAAGTGGCTCCTGTCTCCCATCCCCAGGTTGGGGCCTTGTGGGCTGTGCAGCAGGATGTGGGGGCCCTCTGCCCCTGTGGACTGGCCCAGCTACTGGGACTTCTGGGTCCTGACCTGGGCATCCTGGTTTAGAGTCACCAGATATGGCCCCTGGGGTCATGCAAGAGCCAAGGTCCAAAGGGAGGGCTCCCCGGAGGGTGGCCAGCTGTAGGAGCCGGGAGGCCAAAAGTTGCCTCAGTTGGCTCTTTGACTCGACTGGAGGCCACTGCGGGTGCGGTTACCTCTCAGCAGCATCTCTGGCTTTATCTCTGTCTCAAGTCAGGGGGAGAAGGAGTCACTCTCCCTTTCCTGTGAAGTGTGGGTGGAGCCTCAGGGACCCCAGGCTTCTGAGCCTTTGGGAGGTCACTGGATAGCCTCAGGGCTTTGGCTGAGTTCGTTCTGTGGGAACTGATGTAAGAGGCTTTAAATACAAAGGCAGATGACAGATGAAGCCCCTTGAATGCCACCCCGCAGGCCTGGGGGGAGAGCGATGGTGAGTAGCCCTTTCCTCTGGGTGGGCTTAGTGGGGACACTTGCTGTCCCAGACGGCAGGACGGTGGAGAAGGGGATAGCGTCCACTGTGCTTCTTGAAGGGGCCCAGGGTCAGGGTGATAGAGGGTGGGGGCAGGCCTGACAGGGCTAGTGAGGCCACAGCCAAGGGACTGCAGGGAGGGCAGGGTGGCTAGGCTGAGCCCGAGTGCTGGGCAGAGGAGCCGTGGTCTCAGGCTGGGCTCACTCTCCTGTCCTCATGACGACCGGGGATGGTGTTCGGGTATGATGGGAGGGCTTGCATTTGAAAAGGAAAATTCTGGTTGTCGCTTGGAAGATACACCTAAGGGGCAAGAACAAAGCAGGGGGCTGGCAGGCAGTGGCTGGAGGCCTGGGGCTCCAGGCCGTTGGAAGGGCCTGGATGTAGGGGGCATAGAGCAGAGCAAGGAGCCTTGCTCCTCAACTTTGGGAATTTTGTGCACTGGTGGTTGCCCGGGTCCCAGGCTCCCTCTTCCTTCAGAAGGAATGCCCCCGCAGCTAGCTTTCTGAAAGCACTTGTTCTATGCCTTGGGCTGTCGGCTAGCTGTACTCACTCCTCACCTACCCATGAGGAATCTGAGGCTTCTCCAGGGTATAGAGCTTGTAGGCCAGGTGGGTCTGTGAGGTTGCTGCCCCACCCTGCTCAGGGCAGGTCCGCTGCAGGCCTGGGGTGGGTGGGTAAGGAGGAAGGTGGGGCACATGAGTCACTCTTACCTGCCTGAGCTAACCCAGCCCTTCTCCTACAGCCCTCCTTGTTGGGTCAGGTTCAGGGCTCAGCCTCTGGCTTCCTCTCACCCCCACCTGCTCAGAGGGAACCCATGCTTGTCACTTGAAGCTGGAAGTGGCGTGACCGACCCTCACCATCTTCTTCCTTCCACAGGTCCTGTATGTCAGCTGTAGAGAGGGAGGGCAGTGGTGAGTAAAAGGAGGCTTCTCAGGAACAAATACTTTCTCTACCTGTTCCCTCCCCCACCCCCACCCCCTCCTTGGGAGACCTTGGTTCAAGGGCACAGGATAGACTTGGGGCTAAGGCTCCTTCCTGTGTGCGTGTGGCTTCTCCCTGTAGGCACCCAGGCCATTGCTCCAAGTCTGCTGGCATCCTCAGGATGCTCCCAGGGGTCCTGGTCCCCTTGGCCCCTGGTGGGTCTGGGCTATGCCTTTTTGGCTGCGTTTGCCATGTGACTAGGGCTCAGCCGTGGAGAAGGAACAGTGAGTGTAGGAGCAGGGAGTGGTGGGCAAGGCGGTGCAGGGAGGCCACCAAGGAGCCAGTCCCAAGGGCAGGGGGCTGGGGGCCATCAGCAGGTCCTGCTGGAGGCCGGGGAAGGCCTGCGTTTGCCCAGAGTTGGGTGCGAGCCAGAGCACAGCCCACGAGCAGTGTGTGCTGAGGCCGTGTGTCTGCCCCTCCAGGTACAAGTAAGAGGGAGAAGCAGTACCAGGCCCACCGGGCCTTTGGAGACCGTAGGGACGGAGTCATCAGTGCCCGCACCTACTTCTATGCCAATGAAGCCAAGTGTGACAGCCACATGGAGACATTCTTGCGCTGCATCGAGGCTGCAGGTGGGGCCTCGGTCTTTGCTGGCTGGACACCAGCCAGGGAGGGCTGACCCCTGTGTGTGGAGATGCTGACGGCTGAAAGCGAGGTCAGGCTGGAGCACTCACCTGAGGTTTCCCCTCTGGGTGGCCCACACAGTCAGTCATTTGGATGACTGTGGGTGACACTGGGGAAGCCGTAGGCTGGGCTCTGGTCATACCCCACCGTGGGGTCCCAGCAGCCCTTCCGTCAGTGGGCTCCTCTACCTTATGAACGCTGGATGTGGTGGGAACGAGTGGTGCTCAGAAGTGGCCTTCTGCTAGCGGGACTGGGGAGATGCTGGGTGGTCAGGCAGAGACTTGCCGTGTGGGTCCAGAGCGGGGTCGGGGGGTGCCTCCTTGCCTCTGCCTGCTCTTCCTGAAGTAGACGTCAGAGAATTGAAGACAGCTCGTGGGTTTCTGGAAGGGAGAAGAGAGGTGGGTGTGGTTGAGCACCTTCTGTGTCTACCTTCTGTTCTGCTGGGTAGTTCTGGGTTCTTTGAACCCTAAGGCCCCCCGCCGTGGGCAACCTGGGGTGCTGGTATCATGGGAGAGGACATGAGGCAGGGACAGAATGGCCCAGTCTTGTCGGCCCCTTTGCCCACTGGCTTCCGAGATCCATGTGGCTAACAAACCCTGCCGAGTTATCTGTCCCCCACTCCAAGGTGAGTGCGCCTGCGTATTTATGGGCTCAGTAGGAACATCGGCCTTCTGCCCATAAGTGGTTAGCCAGCCCACCCAGGATACATGGCTACTTGGTGGGCTCTCCCATCCTGTTCAAGGTGGGGGTGGGGGGCAGGGTGGCTGGCAGGGGGCCCTGGTGCCCCCCCACCTTAGCCTGAGCTGGCCAAGCTGCCACTAGGGCTGCTTCTGGGGAAGGTAAGAAGGCCTGTCCAGGAAGTGCGACTGCCGTGGACACGGCCACAGCTCCTGCTGGGTCCGGTGCTAAAGGGAGGAACAATCTGCTGGGGCCTCGGCACCGCCAGCAGTCTGGCCACTGGATCATTCAAGCCTCTGTGGTGGCCTCGGGGCCCATCTGGAAGGGAGACCCAGTACCGTGTATGTGGTAGGTGGTTGGTAGGAAGGGGGCCGTGCCAGCCATTCACAGTCCGTCACCTGTGTGGTGAGAGGTGTCTAAGTCTTGAGTGGCACGGATTGTGGGTCTAGGCTCCTGGTCCTCTCCGTCCCCCTCTGGAGCCCTAACGGTTCTTCCTGTGGCTTCTGGCAGGCAGAGCCAGTGAGGACGGCTTCTCAGCCATCAAGCTCACTGCGCTGGGGAGACCTCAGTTTCTGGTAAGTGCCAGAACCTTTCACCCACAGAGCTTGTAAGAACTTGGGGGTGTTGGGAGCCGGGCACACAGGTGGAACTGGGAGGGGGCCCCGGGGCTCTGCGAGGGTCCCGTGGGGTGGGAAGCTGAGCACGCGCCAGAGACGACGGCTCAGGCCTGCACTCGTAGCTGCAGTTCTCAGATGTGCTGACCAAGTGGAGACGATTCTTTCACCAAATGGCTGCAGAGCAGGGGAAGGCTGGCGTGGCTGCCATGGATGCGAAGTTGGAGGTGAATGCGTTACAGGTGGGATGGCCTTGCCCTGGTAGGATGAGTGGGTGGGCACTGTGGGGGCTCGGGGCGGGGCTGCCCAGGAAGAACTGGTCAGGTAGTGTTGGAGGTGGGTTCCCAGAGGCCTGGAGTGCCCCTGCCCGGTGCCACAGCAGCTGCTGGGGGCCGCTGGGAAGGAATTGAACAGAGGCTGAGGACATGCTGGGTAGGAGGGTTTGGGGAGGAGGGTTTGCCCTTCAGAGTCCTGCAGAGCTGTGGGGCCAAGGAAGGGCACCAGGGACGGGTACGAATAGACCTGTGAAGCAGAAACCCCCAAACTGTTTACTGTTTGCACTCATGGTGTAATAAAGTCAAAAGAGCAACACAGATGTGCAGGGGTGGGGTGGGGCAGGAAATGTTAGCAGACTAGGCTGGGGTAGGTTCATGAGCCTGGAAACTTTTTCTCAAGGAAAGTGTGGCCAAGATGGGCATCGCATCCAGGACGGAGATTGAGAACTGGTTCACTGCAGAGACCCTGGGCGTGTCTGGGTAAGAGTGGCTTCCGAGCTGGGAATTCAGGAGTATCTGCCCTGCTCCAGCCACGGTTCCAGCGGAGTCCCAGCGGCTTCTCTCAGTCCTGGCTGCCCTCGTGGAGAGCGTGTGCCTCGGGTGACGGTGCTGAAGGAGCTTTTCCTTGAGACACACACTCCAGGGAGCCTGGAGTCCACGGGGCCGGGCCTGCAGCTAGCCTGGGGCTAGTCCAGACTGTAGCCGGGTAGGCGCGCCCCTGAATTGGCAGGGCTGCTCACAGAATTGTTTGGGTCCTAGAGCAAGGGTGCCACACTCAGCCCTCCCCAGGACCCACGTGGCAGGCCGGCGGAGGGTCAGGGCAGCTGAGATCCTACGGGGGCCCATACGTCATCCCGAGGGGTCTGAAGCTGGGCCCGAGATCCCCAGCCCCTGGGCAGGTAGTAGCTGTCCCCTTACATGCAGGGTCTGCCTCCTTCCTGGCCTCTCACCTTTGGCTCTTTCCCAAGCCTGACGCGGCCCATGGTGTTCTTAGTGTTGAACCCTAGGTTTTTAATAGCTGCTGCCACCCCAATGCAAGAAGGTTCTTGTTTTGGTTTACATTTTGTAAACAGAGGACAATGTTAACCTTTTTATCTGTCTTTTAAAACTGAACACCGTAGCGGGTTTTGTGGGGGTTAGGCTTGGGGTGTTCTTTTAAGGCATGGGCTGGTTTGGGGATTGGGTCCCCCCAACAGATCCTAGCGCCCCTGGGCTGATGCAGCTTCTCCCACAGCACCCTGGACCTGTTGGACTGGAACAGCCTCATCGACAGCAGGACCGAGCTCTCCAAGCACCTGGTGGTCCCGAACATGCAGGTGATCGACCACGCCTCACCCCTGAGCCCTGTCTCATCGGGGTGCAAAGGCTGAGAAGGGAAATGTTCCCTGTCTCTTACCCTGGGGTAGCAGCTGGGGACCCAGCTGGCTGAGGCCACTGTCCTTCCTGGCCACACACCACCACTGTGGTCCAGAGGAAGAGGTCAGATCCCTGAGTGCCCCGCACAGGGGGACAGAGACCCCCGTCATCTGTCCTTGCACGCTGGGTCGTGCCAAACCTTAGTGGCCTGAAATGGTGCTAATCCTGTTACTCCTCCTCGCAGTCCCGGACTGTCCAGCTGGGTGGTTCTAGCTCAGGGTTTCCCTTGCCGTTGTTCTGGGAGGGCGGTGGGAGCTGCGGTCGTTGTGGAGGGGCCCCACTCACATGGCCAGCGGTGGCTGAGTTCCCAGGGTGAGTGGCCCCCGAGGGCCAGGCAGAAGGCCTGTCCCCTTTTCCAGCCTCACTTCAGATGTCCTGTAGCGTCACTCGTGCCCAGCTGTGTGCATGAAAAGCGAGTCACTAGGCCAGCCTGGGTTTTCATTCTCATGAGGGAATGAGGACCCCCTTCCCCGCCCGTCCTGCCTGCGGGAGGTGCCAGGACTTTGCAGTCTGTTTGGAACCACCCCGCAGGCTGGATGTAAAGCAGCCACAGAAGTACCTTGGGAAAACATCCCGCAAACAGTGCCTTCCATGAGCATCTGGCCCCAGCCGACTGAGGGCCCAGCCCCCAAACCGAGACTCTGAGGAGTGCCCCGGGCGGTGTGAGCGGGCATGTGCTGCTCGCAGAGAGCTCAGTGCCCTGGGGGGCTCCAGGATGGGTTCCCCCTGCCGCTGAACACTAGCCCTCTGCTGACACCGGCTGGGGACGGTGCCTCTGTCCCTGCTGCTGTGTTGTCAGTCTCCTGCAAGCTGTCCCTGTCTGCATGAAGCCACCGTTCTTCCTCCGAGCCCTCTCCTTGCTAGGGGCTGAACCCTTCTGGGTGACTCAGTGGGTCAAGGGTTACTTCCTTACCGTTGTGTGGGGGGCGGAGGGGGCCTCCCTTTCCAGAGTCCTGGGGAGGCTATGGGAGCAGATACTTTGGGCACAGGCCTGACCTGGGGCAGCTAGCCCTGTGAGTCAGAGGGTGCTGGCTGGCAGCGAGGTTCTGGGGCACCATGGCACCAGGTGGCCTCAGGGCAGGGCACTGATTTTTACTAAAAAAGCAGGGAAGGCGTGGGGATGAGGGGGCCTTGATGGTCCTGGGGCTCACACCCTGGGTATTGGCGAGGCCCTGCACACGGGTGCAGGAGGGTGCCCTGGGGCAGGGGGAGTGGTGGCTTTGAGAGATGGGGGCTTGGAGCCCTGCTGTGGCCTGACTCCTTGCTGCCCCAGACAGGACAGCTGGAGCCTCTTCTGTCCCGGTTCACTGCGGAGGAAGAGCTGCAGATGACGAGGATGCTGCAAAGGATGGACGTCCTGGCCAAGGTCGAGGACCCTGGGACATGCCCAGAGTTGGGGGGGCACTTGTCTCACGGGACCCTAGTCAAACCCTCTGTCACACCCCTGCGCCTCTTAGAAAGCCACCGAGATGGGCGTGCAGCTGATGGTGGACGCCGAGCAGACCTACTTCCAGCCGGCCATCAGCCGCCTGACACTGGCGATGCAGCGCAAGTTCAATGTGGGGAAGCCACTCATCTTCAACACGTACCAGTGCTACCTCAAGGTACAGCCCCTGCCTGCCGTCTCCCTGCCGGCCCTCGGCTAGGGGGATGCCCCGTGTCTAAGTCTCGTGCTGGTGTTGGGAGAGGCCTCTAACTGAGTATAACTGGCTCTGAGCAGGAAGAAAGGCCCAGGGCCTTGTCCACCCCTCCCCCCAGCTGTGTACCAACCCCTTCTCTGCTCCTCCGATCCCAGACGGAGCAGACAAGGGGTTGGAGGAAGGTGAAGGAACCTTTTTACAGTCTGCTTCATGTGCCTTAAGCCCCACATTTTGAAGGCCTCACAAGTCACTATTTTTTCCTGCCATTCTTTTAGTTCAGCTCCCGTCAAATCAGATGAAAGCTCTGGTCCCCTCCCCACAGAAAGACTTGCTCAGAATTTTGCATGTACCCGAGGGAGCCTGGGGTGCTTCTGGGTGGGAAGCCCGGCCTGGGCTGCTCTGGGAGCAGGCAGGTATTCAGAAGACATGGTGTGGGATGGGTGTCAAAGCTCTGGGGGGCGGGGGATGTGGGTGGGTGGGGGGTCCATGCAGGTGCCCATAGCACCCCTTCCCTGAGTCGGCCCAGGGGGACTCTGGAGTGTGCCATGGCTGCTGGCACCTAGTCTGCCCCCCAGCAGGGTTGTCCCAGGCTACACCGAAGAATCCCCATTTCTAAGAGACAGGTCAAGGGGTCTCCCCCACCCCTACTTGTCTCCTGGCTCCCCTAAGCACCCACAGGTCAGATAGCTGCTGCTGGCCTTGGTGTCCCACAGTGACTGTACCCTACGAGCACCTGGGCCTCAGCAGACACAGGCTGGAGGGGGCCTCATCCTGGTCATTGTCACCTTTTGGCCCCGGTCCCACAGGACGCCTATGACAACGTCACCCTGGATGTGGAGCTGGCTCGCCGCGAGGGCTGGTGCTTTGGGGCCAAGCTGGTGCGGGGGGCATATATGGCCCAGGAGCGGACCCGTGCCGCAGAGATTGGCTATGAGGACCCCATCAACCCTACGTATGAGGCCACCAATGCCATGTACCACAGGTGTGCCAGCCCTCCTTGGTCCTCAGGGCCCCATAGCTTCCTGGGCGGGGGAATGAGAAAGCAAGGCAGGGGTGCTGGCAATGACCCCACATGACGCCTGTCCAGAGGGGGAGCAGCCCTGCACACCAGAAGCCTCTGCGGAAGCAAGACTTACGCTTGAGGCTTAAACTGCTGATCTCCTCTGCCTTTTAATTTACTGTTTCTTTTTTAAATCCTCTGCTTTTGTTCTCCCTTTTCTCAAAACTGTGAAGGTGCATTTTTAGTACAGAGAAGCCTACTGAATAAAACTAAACTGGCCCAGGTCCCCCAGCCAGCTCCTGTTGACACTTAGGACAAGGGATATGCCCTTTTGCTTTTCCTATTACGCACTGGGGTAATCAGCTGTTCTGCGTCTGCTTTGGGTCTGTTTGTTTGGCTGACGTTGTCATGCAGCAGGGACTGGCCAGGCCTGAGCTTTCTCTCTAGGAGGTTGTGTGTGTGCTGCAAATTTGGACCCCAAGTGTCTGCCTGGCTCCCCCTCCCTCCCCAGCGGGGTCCTGCTACTTTCCCACGGCTTCTGCGTCTGCCATGTGCACCCACATCAGCTTTGGCATTTTGCATTCAGCCCTATGCTTTTGCTTTTCCACATGACACCCATCTGGATCCATCCGGGTCATTGCAGTGGTGACCCATGGCACAAGGACACAGCTATGGCACATTCCAGCATCGGTCATTGCAGTGGTGACCCATGGCACAAGGACACAGCTATGGCACATTCCAGCATCGGAGTTGCTGGGCCTGAGGACGTGCACTGTGGCTGCCGGATGGTAGCACCCTCACACTGTGCACGGACGGAGGCCCCCCATCCCCTGTGGACCCCTTCCCAGAAGCGAAGCTGTAGGTGTCACAGGTGCCTGGGGGCACAGGGCTAGTCTCCTGTCGAATGTGTCCAGCCCTGGGTGCTGCTCAGCTTTTCTTTCATAACCACGAGGTGCTGAGGAATGAAGAATGCAGCCTTGGTCTAGCCGCTGTGGCCACGCTTGGGAGGGGCAGGCACGCTCATCTGATGGCCCTGGGCCTGCCTACAGCCTCTGCAGGTGGGGGCTCACGTTGCACTCCCCTCAGGTGCCTCAACTTTGTCCTGGAGGAGCTGAAGCATAACACCAGGGCCAAAGTGATGGTGGCCTCCCACAATGAGGACACAGTTCGCTTCACACTGCACAGGTAGGCACCCCCTCCCCCCAGGCTGTCCAGTGCTCCCTGGTGGGGAAGGGGCTTGCTTGGGAGGAGTGGAGGGACCTGCCAGATATGGTGGTATCTGTGGGGTAACGTGTGTGCAGGTAGCTGGAGCGGTGGCTTCAGTGTCCTGCAGGCGCCCTGCCTCCCAGGCCCAGCTGGGCATTGGCACTGCAGTGGCAAAAAGGCTGTTTGCAGTTCTCTGGTTTTTAAAATTAATACCTGACTTATTAAAGTTGCAGAGTTGAAACCTAAAGTTCATCAGGTGATGTAGATAGTTTACTGAAACGCACAAATATGGCGTGTAACGTCAGCACCCCTGGGGGGCCTCTGGTCCATCACCTCGTTTCTAAATAATTTCTCTCAACGCTTTAAACTGCATCTGGAATTTAATATCATCTGTTTTCTCTTTAAATGCCTGTCCAGTGGAGCAAAACTTTGGTAGAATCCATACAAGTCAGATATAGGAATAAGGTGAAGTAAATTCTTAAGTGTTCCAGTGTCTTTACCCTGTTTTCATGTGTTCTGTCTCAACCCAAGCAGCACAACATGGGGGAGGTTCTAGCCCCAGTCGCCGCCTTCCTAGGTTTGAGGTCCCACAGACAGCGCAGCAGCCCTGGTCTGGCTGGCCCCTGCCTTTCCCAGGCATAGAGCAGGGCGCCCAAGGCCTGTGGCCCAGCTGGGCTCCGGGCAGGAGGGATGGGGGAGCAGCCAGGGCGGGGCGCTGCCGGACCAGTGGATTAGGTCTAGCCTGACTTTTAAAACAAACACCTGATTAAGTTGTAACTCTTAAAACTTGGCTTTCCCTTAGACTTAGAAATATTACTCTATGATGGAAACTTGATCAATGCTTGAACCCTTGGGCACCAGGGTCCCCCATGAGATGATGTGCACAAAGAGCGTCTCCACAGCCCTGGCCCAGTGCTTGGGGCACCTGCACCCCTGCACAGTGCAGGGCCCCTGTGTGAGTCAGCAGTATGGAAGGGAGCGCTCTCTTAGGTTTCAGTTACAAACTCAGCAGGCTCTGCTTGGCCGCTCACATTGAATACAGGGATCACAGATGGTCTGCTCAGACCCCAGCTAAACAGAGGACAGTGGAACCCTAAGAGGTGTAACCTGTCCTCAGAAGAAGGGCTTCCTTTTTCCTGTCTTCTGAGTCTTCCCACCCAGAACATGTCTTAGCAGGGGCAGCCTCCTGCCCTGGACATGGCTTCCCCTGACCTGGACTGCCAGCTGAGCATGCTCTCCTCTGTCCTAGCCTCCTGGGCCTGGGCCAGGCTCCACAAATGCCACTATCGTGGGGCAGGCTCAGCCCCCACAGTCCGTGGTTCTGTGCTGCTGCTCTGGGAAGCCCACAGCAGCTTGGGCTTGCCTTCTCCGAGGAAGCGGAATGGGTCTCTGAAGCCACATCAGGGATCTCAGGCTGACAGCCTGGGTCAGCTCTTGCCAAGTGGCAAACCAACCCAGACAGTGTATTCTGAACAGCAGGGTATTCTGTAGGCCAGCAGTGTGGGCCGGGCTCAGCCGGGGGCTGCTTTTGCTGGCCTTGCCTGGGGTCTGTCTTACATCCATGGTCAGCCAAGGCCTGACTGGACCTAAATGGCTCCCTCTAATGGCAGGGGCAGCAAAGGGGGCTGCATCATATGTCCAGTTTCCAATAGGCCTGCCCAGGCTTTGCCACATGATGGCCTCAGGCTTCCAGAAGCCCTGGAGAAGGCAAGCCTCTGCCCACGTCACATTTGTCCTGTTGGCCAAAGAAGTCAGGAGGCCCAGCCTACGTGGCAGGTGGTGAGCCCCCACCTGCTGGGAGAAGCCGTAGTCACATGGCATGGGGTATGGCGAGGGGTCAGCAGCCATCACTGCGGGAGCCACTGGAAGGTCCCTACCACCAGGAGTCAGGTGGGCAGCAACAGGGCTCACATTCCAGCGGGTAACAAAGATACCCACACGGAGACCAGGGCAACATGGTAGAGATTGTGGCCTGCTTTAGACTGAGTGGCCCGCACATCATAGCCAGACTCTGGGAAGGAGGGAGAGGGCTTATGGAATGACCTGCATGCCAGGGTGAGGTGTCCTCGGTGCTCCGAGAGCCAGGGGCCTGAGACAGTGAGGGGGACCCTGGAGACAGGGAAGCACACTCCTGCCTGACAGCCTGGGTGGGTGTGGGGACGACCCAGGCTGACCATGCCCCTGGAAGGAGGTGGAAAGATGAGGGCGGGTTCCAGAGCGCTGGCGCAGATATATGGAGTCTGGACGTGTGGATACAGGAAACTGCACATAAAAATGTGGGAATCCTCGGCACACCCTGCGAATTTTTGTAAGAGGCTACGAGGGGAGGTGTGAGGACAGGAGAGGATGCTGGACAGAGTTGGGGGCCACCCACCCCAACATCTGAGCAGTGCTAACAGAAACGTGAGTCTCGCCTATTCTAAATGTTCTATTAGCCACACACAAAAAGATAAATTTCAATGCCTTTCAGTTAGACCAGCATACCTAAAATATTACCTGTATTCAGCATTTCAGAAAAATAATGCATTCTTTTTTCCAGTTTTCAAAATTCCATGTGTGTGTGATACTTGCAGCCCAGCCCATCTCAGTTTAGGCTAGCAGATGTCACAAGACTCCATGGTCACCAGTGGCTCGTCCTGTCATATGGGACAGAGCATCCAGCAAGAGGAGGACAAGAGACTGGGTTGTGTCTCTTGACTCAGAGACTGAGGACGTGGCTCTGAAGCAGGGGGGCTCAAAAGGGGGCAGGGGAGGGCCTCCGAGAGTCTCCCCAGGCCACACCTTGGGGCAGGCTCACCTTGCTGGGTTGGGGTACTGGAACAGAAGTCAGGGCAGAGGAGGGGGGCGGGGGAGAGCGTAGTGGGAGGGGGAAGAGGGAACTTGGTGGCCATGGGCTGAGGTGGGAAACACAGGGCAGAAGCTTGGTTTGGGCAGCACGGAGCCTACACCCATGCCCATACTGCAGGGGATGGAGACTAAAGTGTATGCATGAGGATCTGGGGGTGGCAGGTGGTGGGGAGGGGACTCACCTGCCACACCATCTGTCTACAGGATGGAGGAGCTGGGCTTGTATCCTGCTGATCGCCAGGTGTACTTTGGACAGCTCCTGGGCATGTGCGACCAGATCAGCTTCCCACTGGGTAAGCACTGCCTCCCTGGGAGCGGGGCTGGGGATGCCTGGGGCTGGGACTCACTGCTTCTGCCTGTGTATAGGCCAGGCGGGCTTTCCCGTGTACAAGTACGTGCCCTATGGCCCTGTGATGGAGGTGCTGCCCTACTTGTCCCGCCGTGCCATGGAGAACAGCGGTGTTATGAAGGGCGCCTGGCGGGAGCGACAGCTGCTGTGGCAGGAGCTCAAGAGGAGGATCCGCACAGGCAGCCTCTTCCACCATCCAGCCTAGAGTTTGTGGGCTACCACCGTCACCCACCTTCACACTTGGCTTCCAGCCCTTGCCTGGGCTCTGGGCAGCTGCCGGGCCAATGCCACCACTATAGCCCAACCCCATACCCACGTGGACTCATCTTTTCATGCCCTTGACTGAAACCTGCTGGAGTCACCAGGAACTGTCAGGAAATGCCTTTCAGCAAGTGGGCACGACCCCATCTCTGCCTGCCCCCTTGACCTTGGGTCCGAAGGACCACTTTCTGCCAGGGTTCATCCAACCCATGCCCTCTGAGCCACACAGGTGAGCAGTCGCTGGGCTGGGGAAGCCAGCCTGGTCAATAAACCACTACTTCTGCAGCCCTTAACTTCATGCCTGCAATGCTCTCTCCCTTGCACCGTCATGTGGGGTCAGCAGCTAAGATGGAGTGGCTCTGATGGCTCTGCCTCCCTGGCACCATGTATCCCTGGGGGCCAGGCCCACCGCGGATGGGGTGGACCCACCAATCCCTCCCTTCAGGTTGTATCCCAGGTTTGGCTCTGTGGGATGCTGGACACTCCCAGCCCTGAACTCCACAACCCAAGATGACAGAGCGTCCCTGGGCTCGAACGAGTGCAAACAGGATGCTCCTAGCGGTGGGCTTGGTGCTTCTCTACCTGGGGACTCTCTCCCCCAGACTCCTCGTGCTGTTCTGACAGGAGAGGGGGGCTGCCTGCCCCCTCTCCCAAACTCCCAGAGCAGCCTAGATGTGGTCCTAGTGCCCTAGGGCTTACCCGGGGGGAAGGTGGTATGGCTGAGCCTGCAGCTCCATGAGGGAACCGGAGGAGGTGCCCCTGGAAGGAGCCTCTGTGACAAAGGCGGGGGTGGGGGTGGGGGCACATCTGCTGCTTCCTCCATAGGCTGCAGAGCTACCAGGCGAGCGCCCTAGTAGGGCCCTGATCACGGCAGATACCACAGAGCTAGCACACAAGCAACATGCAGGCCATGCCGAGGTACCTTTATTTCTCTGGGCCTCACAGGGCTTGGGCCTTGGAGCGTCTCCCACTTACTTAGGGGGCTGCAGCTCCCAAGGAAGGGGCTGAGACCAGAACATGGGGCATGGCAGAGGCTGGAATGTGCCCAGTGGGGTGAGAAGGTGCTAGGACCTTCAGGCCCACTCTCCCCTGACTCTGGGGCAGCTAGCAGAATGGACCCATTCTGCCTTTACCACACCATCCTAGTTCTGGACCAAAAAAAAAAAAAAAAAAAAAAAAAATCAAAGGTGGGTGGCTGTTGCAGCCAGGGTCCACCTGGCCTCTTCTCAAAGGGTCGACCCTCCTGCAGGGAAGGTGGTGGCCAGGTATTGGGAAGACAAGTTCCACTCAGCTTTCTGCTGCCTGTGGTGACAGAACAGGGCTGTCTTCTCAGCCATGATGGGCGGCAGGTGACTTGTGGAGAGCCTAGCTGGTCACAAGGCTGTCTTCCCCGCCTGGCAGCCCCTCTGCTGCAGCTTTCTGATGAGCTCCAGCAGGTTCATCTGCAGGGTCAGCTCCTGGGACACAGAAGGGCTGCTGTGAGACCAGAATGTCACCTGGTCTCTCCTGTCCTGGCAAAAGTCCCCCTTTTCCCTGGGGCCCAGAGGCAGACACTGGGGCCTATAGAGTGCCAGGCAGTGAACCTACGGTGCTGCGAGTGATTCCTGGCCACAGCTTGCCAGAAAGGGACAGAAGCAGGGACGTCACCCCACAACAGGGCCCGCAGTTGCCCTGGGTCGGTGCACATAGAGGTGTACACAGGGGCGGAGCAGATGAGGGCCCTGTGAGCAGCAAGCTTCGGGAAGGTGGACAGGACCCCCACAGCCAGTTGGCTTGCCCTCCTATGGGCAGAGGCAGTGCGACCTGCCTTACTAATTCTTCCCTCTTCCCCTCCCCTCACACACTCTGGGCCTGGCTCCCCAGGGACCAGTGATAAAACCCCAGAGGGAAGAGGGCCTTTGGGAACAGCATCCCCTAGGCTGGGCCAGGGCAGGTCTGAGGCACCGACCTGTGGGTTGGTGGTCACATAGAAGCCAGCAACCCCCGCCTTCTCCAGTGTGCTCTGCTGGTCTGCTACCTTCCGGTCCAGCTCTAGGACAATCTTCTGGTCCATTGCCCGCTGCTCCTCACGGATCCGGTGCTCCACTGCCTGCACGGTGAGGGTGGCTCAGGGGCTCAGCCCCCTGCCCATCACACACTGCCTCAAACACACACTGGTGGCCTGCCACTTTCTCCAGCCTGTTCCCCACTCCCAGTGGCTCCAAGACCACAGATGGTGCCCTTACTGCACCCAGGTTGCTTCCTTCTTGGCCAGTCAAACCCTGCAGAAGGGCTCAGCTGCCCTACCTGGAATGCTCTCCCTTCCAGGACCCCCAGTCAGGTGTCCTCCCTTTGCTGTGCCAGGCCTTGCCCAGCGAGGACTGCACAGGACCACCATGAGTTGGCCAGACACCAGGTCTGCTTCTGCTTACTATCAAGTTACCAACTGTCTCTGGGCCTTTGTATATATACTCTCCCAACTGGGGCCGCCTGCCGATCCTGGCCCAGCACCTCTTCCCTGTGTGTACCCTGGCTCTGGGCTGCTCGGGATCCTGCATAAGCCTTTTCATGCACCCCTACCACCCATGGCTTCTTGTTACATATGGGTTTCCTGGTTGTCCGAGCAACCTGGGAGCAGACTGGGTCGGCCTCTGCTGGCTGGCTGCACCATCCCATCATCGCCCTGAACAGTCCCAGCCCTTGAAGAGCTACGGTCTTGGGAAGCAGGGGGATCACACTCTCTACCTGGTCCTGCCACACCCCAACCCCCATAGTGAAGAGCCACATCTGGGGACTCATCGGGCCTCCAACGGCCCACCCAGCAGCTCCCAAACCGCCCTGAGCCCCCTCCACCTCAGCCCAGTCAGCAGAGCCCAGGCGATACCCACCCGGCTCACACCCCTACCTCCAGCTCACGCTGCTGAGCTGCCTGGAGCACAGGCAAGTTGTGGGGTCGGCAGGCCTGCTGGGCTTCCTGGTGCTTCTGTCGCAGCGCCTGCCTGAGCACTAGGAGGAGATGAGACCAGAGAAGTCCAGCAGCTGGTGGTGGGGGCAATATGGAGGGGGGCAGGGAACACTTCTTGCCTCAGCACCTACCCTGGCTGTCCCACCATGGGGCAGCCAGGCCAAGGTGCAGAGGTGAAGCCCTGCCTGATGACCCAGCCCATCTGAAGCCCATCCTAGAAGCTGAGTGGAGTTCTCGGGGATGCCTGGTCCCCTAGCCCACTCAGTCTTGCCCTCATCCAGTGAGGATCCTTCTGGAGGGGATTCTTCTGGAGAGTGCAAAGCAACTGAGGAGGATGAGACAGGGCAGCCTGGCCAGGGCTGCAGCCAGTGCTAAGAAGACCAAGAGGAGTGGGAGATTGTGGTCCAGAGCTTTCTGGGCTCAGATGGCCACAGGCCAGCAGTCCTGGGTGTGAGCTGCCTGTCACCCACGGGATGTTCACTGAGATGCTCAGGAGCCACCTAGGCAAAGTCTGGAAGAGGATGGCGAGGAGAAGGGTCATCGTGCCCAAGTATGGCATGGCCTCTGCCTCTGGAGGTGTGGTGATGTCATCCCCTCAGTGCTGCCCTATAGGGTGGGCAGAGCTGCCCCTTCCCATCCGTAGCTCTCAGAGGGAGTAAGGTGGGCACAAACCCTGGGAGGCCCAAGGATGGGATGAGCCATTAGAGGCCCTGTGCTGGGGAGTCTGTGTTGCTTGGAGTGGCCACTGAGAAAAGGTCTCACAGTTGCCATGAAATCATACCATAAATAGAAGCAAAACTGTCCACTCTGATAGAACTGGACAGAGGAGAAAGGTACCATGGAATGGAAAGAAAACATTTACAGAACAGAATACTCGAAACTACACAGCCCGGGGCTGCCTCGATGGCTTGGTCAGTTAAGTGTCCAACTCTTGGTTTTGGCTCAGGTCATCTCAGGGTTCAGGGTTATCAGTTTGAGCCCCACATCAGGCTCTGCATAGGGCATGGAGCCTGCTTAAGATTCTGTCTTCTCTCCCTCTGCTCTGCCCCTCCCCTGCCCATCACTCTTTCTCTCTCTCTCTCAAAAGAAAAAAAAAATTCCACTCAAACTACCCAGCCCAAATCCTAGACCAGGGTCAAGTGGCCAGATCTCCCCCAGGGGTGGTCCCTGGCCATAAGGAAACACAAACCCAACACTGTGTCTTAAGCAGATACCGCTTAGGCAGTAGTTTGGCACCTCCTGTGCCCAGAACCCTCCCAATCTCCTGTTTCTTGGCTTTCTGTGCACACCTCAACAATGGCATTTATCACATTAAATGCGTTTGAAACCAAGAGTCACACTTAAGATGTTTCCATAAACACAGAGACAAGGAAGATGCTCCCTGGTTAGTGTTTACACCCCGTGGAGTCAGGATGGAAACAGATAAACACAGGCAAATGTCATCTCCTTCACTCCGTTTATGAAACATTGCTGCAAATCTCAGAGACAACTCCCAAATTCCACTGGATGGGCAACCATAAGTGAGCAGAGAGCTGTGGACACTGCCCAGGCAGAAGGGGCCTGGCTTTAGCAATGACCAAGGAAAGCTACGGCAGCCAATCACCACCACCTGCTGAGTCAGAGGGAAGGAAGAGCAGAAAGTCACAGGTGCTCACCCACTGCTGGTGGCATTACAACCTGCCCGAAACTTCCAAAGGACAAGTAGCCCAGTGTCTAGAGGGTTATCAAAAACTTCCCATTAAAAGGACAGGATTCTGTGAAGAAGTTGCTGCCTACCCCCCTACTTTTATTATTCTGAGTGCTTTACTGGCTTCTTGAACTAGTAACCTCTGTGGAGATAAACACAGATCACCCACAGGAGAACAAGAACTACTTACTGACAGCAAGACGTAAATAACCATCACTGCCTGCATTTGTCAGACTCAAGCACAGGAAGAAGTGGGAAAGCTTTACGGTGGCCACAGTGGAAGGTGCCCCCTGACAGGAGGCTGCTGGAGAAGCTGGAGGGGGGCCGAGGCAGGGAAAGAACAGCAAAGATGAGCCTAAACACCTTGCACCAGAAAGCAAGGAAGTGCTCCAAGAATGATGGGGACACAATAAAAGGACAGAGGTGGCAGTCCAAGAGCTCTCCCACTGACCAAATGTGGCCTGGTTTGAGCATTACAAAGAATAATGAGCTACGTACTTTGGATTTGTGACTGTATGCATCCTACACTTCAACAGAAATGTTTACAAAGACAACCACTCCCGCGGCAGGGAAAAGGTAATACCAATTCTATAAAAACTCTTCTAGAAAACAGAACACTTCCCCAACTCACTCCATGAAGCCAGACTTACCCTAATACCTCATTCAAAGGCATTACAAGAAAATACAGATCGATGTCCATTATTCTTAACACAAATTCTTAACAAGATTTTAGCAAATCAAATCCAACATAAAAACGGTAATGCACCCCGATCAAATGGGATTTATCCCAGGAATGCAGTTTATCCCAGGAATTAACAAATGAGTGTAATTCACCAGAGTTAACCAAAATGCCATGTGATCATCTCCACAGATGCAGAAAAGGTGATTCAACAAAACCCAATGTCCACTCTCGAGAGAAACACTAGTTTTTGCCACAAACGTTTAAGCTGCCTATCATTGTGCCTGGACCTGCGGTCCAGTTTACAGGAAACACAGAGGGTGGAGAAATGGTTAAATGACAGCCTGTGGAAGCAATGTGACAGATCCAGAATGGGGACATTCTACAGGTAGAATGTCCCAGACTCTTCAAAAAGTCAATACTATAGCGATTGGGACTATTCTAGAAGCAGAGAAACCAAAGTAACCAACTGCAATGCATAAACCCACACTGGCCTCACAAACCGAGTTTCCGACAAGTTGGATAATGTGACAGTGGACTGAAGGTCAGAAGGCACCCTGGAATGATTAAGTTTTCAGGACGCTGTCCACTGGGCTCACACTGGAGAGTGTCCTTGATTTAGAGCACTGGTTCTCAATCCTGGGACCAGGCTGATCAGTAAGGATGTCTAAGGACATTTCTGATCGTTACTGGGGGAATACACCACTGTCATCTAGTGGGTAGAAGCCAAGGATGCTGGCTAAACAGCTTGCAATGCATAAGACACTGTCTTACCATTAAGATTTGTTCAGCCACAAATAACAATGCTGTGGTTGAAATCCTCAGTCTAGAAAACTCATGGTGAAGCCCTATGGTGTTACATATATTTAGGGATATTAAGGCTTTGGCAAAATGTTGATTATTGAATCTAGCTGGAGCGGATACAGGTACACATTATACTACCCTTTCAACTTTACTGAATGTTTTAACTTTTTTTTTTAATAAGCAAGTTGGGTAAAAACAAAATAACAAAGGTGGGAAACTGATGGGGCAGGGAGAGCTGCCCAGCATACCTTGCAGGAAGGTGCTCCAGGAGACCCCTGAGTAGGGATGCCTGGGCAGGCCCAGGCTCAGGAGGTTTTGGCTGAGGGTGTGGCTCAAGTGAGGAAGTTTCGGGTCCCAAGAGTGCCACAGGGCACAGCGCAGGGGAACTCAATGAGCGGGTGGTGGTGCGGCCCTGTGCGCTGCCGGAGGGGGAACTCACCCTAAAGGGCTCCGCAGAGCTGTCAACACTTCGGGTATCACTGGGGGCGGTCAACCGCTACCGCTGACAGCCTCTACCAGGGATCTGTCAGTGGACTGACCAGGCAGGGAAGCCTTGGGCCTTCCTGCTTGGAGGAGGGTGGAGACACTGGCAAGTCCGGGCAGGGAGTGTCTGGATATTATGCTAGCAAGGGGCCGTGCAACTGAAAAAATTAAACTGCCTTAACCCCTCTGTCACCAAAAAAACCCCGATAGCAGTCTCCAAGCCCTTGATTTGGTCAATTTTAGCGAGAGCATCTGAGCGACCCCCAGGGAAGGGCTCGGCCTGGACAGAGACCGAGAGCTAAACTCCCGGAGGAAAAGCGTGCGTCGTCCCGCCGCCCCCGCGCACCTCGGTGCTCATTCTGCAGCCGCAGGCGCTGGTTGTATAGGCTCTTCTCGGTGAGGTGCTGGATCTCCAGCAGCCCCTGTACGATCTCGAACACGGTGCCGTCGAGAAGCGCCAGAGCCAGGTCGCTGAGCGTGGTGTAGGACAGGCGCTGCTGGAAGGAGCTGCGGGCAGAGGGGCGCGGTGAGCGCAGGCGGGACCCGGGGCCACTTCAGCCGCCCGTTCCGCCCCGCGGCCGCGCACCTGGGCAGCTCTTTCACTAGGCTCTGCAGCGCGGACAGCAGCTGGTAGTGCCGCTCCTGCTGCCGGGCCCCATCTACCGCCTCCTCGAAGGCGCCCGTGTAGCGCTCCATGGCGCCCCAGCCCCGCCAGCCGCCGGCCGGAGCGAGGCGAGCCCCCTCTACGTCAGTTCCTAGTGCGGCGCGTCCCGCCCATTTTACGTCCGTCTTGACCGCGTGCGTCCCGGCCCCTTTTACGACAGTTAAGCACGGCGCGGCCCACCTTCTGCGCCCTCCACAACGAGGCTTTCTCCGCCCCTCCGCCGAAGTTCCTTGGAGGGTCCCTCATTGTCCCCGCCTCTTACCGTGCCGTTTTGCCCTCGCGACTTCAGAGGCGTAACACCGTAGCCTCGAGATCGCGAGATTTCTAAGAAGCCCGCCCCGCCCGCACAAAATCGGTGCGGACCAAGGCCCAGCCCCCACTGGGCGGGGCTGCGTCCTGGGGGAGAAATGGAGCGGGGGGTGGGGTGGGGGGGAGGGTCTCGTTCGGCGCATGCGCCTGCTGGGGCGCCGGGTGGCCGCCACTGTCCTAACCTCTTTGCTTCTGTTTGCTCTCTCCAAAGAGCTCTTGAGTCACTGAACCCCGAGCTCCGCCAATACAAGCGGCGTGACCTTGAACCATTTTCGTCACCGTCAGGCCTCGGTCTCCTTGTCTTCCATTCATAGGACGTTTGTCATAAGACGTCCAGAGAGCCCCCACCCCAGGAACACACCTGCGCGGGGTCTGCGAGCTCCAGCAGCCCGGGTGCAGGCAGGCCCCGCGCTCTGGAGCAAGCGCTTGACTTTGGCGGGGGGCGGCCCCCCTGCCTTCCCCAACCCCAGCACCTTCGGGGAGAGTGCCGTTCTCTGCCTCACCTCTACCTCCATCAGAGTCGTCAACATCTCGAAGAAAACCGGGCCCAACGTCTCAGTCCACCCTTAAGAATAAGTTTCCTGGAATCCACAATTACGGTTTTCATAAACCACAAAAATCTACAAAGTTTGGATTGCTGAATATCCTGCTGGGCTCATGGGGGCGGGGGATTCGCGCCTTGGAGAACCAGCATTGTGTCTTCCTCATCTCAGCGGGAGAGTGTTCAGTGCTGCCAAAAATTCTGAGGGGGCTGCTGTATAGCGAAATGCAAAAGTGGGTAGACTCCTGAAGAAGACAACCAGAAAAAAGGTTTGTGTGGCCAACTCAAGCAGATGAATCCAACTGGCCATGGATAGAATGCTTAGACCTCTGGAGAAGAGGGCATACTGACCCCCTGGGGGCTCTGAAGGGTCAGGGCCAAGGACAGGAATTAGCCTAATTTAGGGCATTCCCCAGGATGATTCCTTGATGAAGACTCATTGACCAAATTTTGGGCAGGCTCCTCTGAGCGCTGTTCTGACTAGGCCCCTAAGTTTCCTTACTACTTACAGTCTACTGACAAGTCCTTGAAACAGGCAGAGCGACATTCCTCTAGGTACTCAAGTGCTTCAGTGTTAATATTTTGCTAAGGGCAAAAAACAATCCTAGCTCACCAACACCCCCACCCCCACCTGTAAGTCTACTTAACATATAAAAATTCCGTTGGAAATTTCCTTTATCTCTAACCCCCCCCCAAGATTGTTGGCAATCAACCCCCTCCCTAAGCATATGGCCCGATGATATACATCTGAAAGGTCTCATGACTAAGGTTTTATTAGATGGTAATAAATGACCTTTTCCCAATGATAGTTAGCCCCCTCAAGGTCCTGGAAGCCTTGCTTCCAAGTTCCTTAGACACTTACAGTATCCCTAACCACCTCTCCACTTAAAAGTCTGTAATGGGCCACTCCTCATGACCCCAGTGAAGCTCTTTCTGTCCACAGGTCCTGTCCCCGTGCTTTAATAAAACCACCTTTATTATCAGGCTCTCTGCTCAGCGGGGAGCCTGCTTCCTCCTCTCCCTGTCTCTCTGCCTGCCTCTCTGCCTACTTGTAATCTCTCTCTGTCAAATAAAAAAAACAAAACAAAACAAAACAAAACAAAACAAAACAAAAAAACCCACCTTTATTATGCACCAAAGATGTCTCAAGAATTCTTTCTTGGCCATCGGCTTTGAACCCAAACGTTCTTTCCTACATCACTTGGGCCTTGTCTTCAGCCTGCCTGGTCCAGTTGTAGCAAGAATTCTGTTAAGTCAATTAGCCTTACTCTTGATATCTGATTGACCGTGAAACTGATCAAATTCCTTGTCCCCTACTCAAGAGGACCCATGTGACTGGGCTGCAGCAGCCAAAGGAAGAGTGTATTGGGGTACATGTTACAGAGGCTCCTGGGGGCTTGTCCTCAGAGCAATAGGGAGATCTGAAGGTTTAGGGGCACAGACGTGATCAAATTTGGCTTTCACAAGTTACTTGGTAGCCACCATGGTGGGAATTGGAGATGACAGGGCTTCAACTGGGGAAGGGTGAAGGAGGGCAACACAGGGAGGTGGGAGGGTTCTAGAGCCATCTGGGGTTGTACTGAAGTCCCCACATAGTCCTCACAGTTTTCTCCAGGATGTTTCCTCAGTTCGGGTGGGGTTGGCTTTCCCTTCCTCACATGTCCTTGTGATCCCTCTCTCTGGGCCTGGAGCCAGGAATGAATAGAATCAATGAATGACAAGTGGGCACAAGCCACAGTGGAGAGCACCCAGGTACCCTGCACCGTACTCCTGACTGTTGACAGGAGCCAGAGCTGCCATGTGGGGGGTGAGCAGCTGTGAGTGGCTGTAGGAATGGGCTGAGTTTAGGCCTGGGCACTGTCCCCTTCCTGGAGATCACAGGGCATGGGTGATCGCAGCATGTGGGTGAGGGTGCCCACCTGAGTCCTGGAGGAGACCTAGATGGCGGGAGGTGTTGGGGTTTCAGTCTGGGCCCACCTCTCGTTTCCCTGTCTGTGAAGGGCACCCTCATGAAGCCTGGGTCTGAGATAGAGATTCATGCTCTGGCCAGGTGGGTGACCACAAAGCCCCTCTGCCCAGGCAAGCTCGGTGTTCCCGGTTGCTCCAAGTCCTGGGAAGTCCAGGGCAGCAAAGTCAGGCAGGTCTGGGTTTGGAAGCTGCTCCAGAGCCTTGCTCTGCTGCTGGAGCAGGAAGGCCCCCTCTGGCTACCCTGGCCTGACCTGCATTAGCAGCACTCCTCTCTAGTGTGGACATAGATAGTAGGTCACTCAGGGCTGCGGACTCCTGGGCCTCCTCTGGGTTACCAATGAGGGCCTGGTCTGGAGGGAGTGGTTCTGAACCCCCAGATCCCTAGGGCTGGTGGCGGTGGCACCCTGGGGAGGTATGTCTGCAGAAATAGGGGGCTGGCATGTAGATGGGACATGCAGACAAAGGCATGAACCATAGCTCATATAAGTCTTTGCAGAACATCTGTGATCCTTCTAGAACACTGGAGGAGGCCTGTGGAGGTCCCTTTCAAGCCCACTTTTCAATCACTCACCCTCTGATTCCTAGGGGCTCTTCTGAGGTCTGTGCTCCCTGCCCAGTCGCTCAGAACAGAGCTGCAGCTGTGAAAACCCTCTGCTGTCATGGGGAATGGGCTTCTCAGTGATGGGGTGTCCCACCACCTGTGCTATACTCCTGTCCCTTTTGTTTCCTTGTCCTCCCTTTTGGTGTGTGGGGCAAGGACAAACATATGATTGGCTTGTCGGTAGATTTTCATGAAGTGAGTATGTGGAGAGTCAGCTCATGTTATGACAGAGGCCGACAAGTGTGCCATCTGCAAGACTGAGACCCAGAAAAGCTGATGGTGTAATTCGGTGTGAGTCGGAAGGAAGTTGTGAGAATGGGGGAGCCGATGGTGCAAATCCCAGTCTGAGCAGGAGATGTAATAATGAGTTGTTCTAGCTCAAACGCAAGTCAAGGAAAAAAGGGTTGAATTTCTCCTTCCTCCCCTTTTTGTTCTTTCTATTCAGGCCCTCAGTGGGTTGGATGGGGCCCACACACATGGTGAGGGGGGCGATATGTTTTGGAATCGATTGAGTGGATGGAAATGCTGCTCTGACCTGGAAATGCCCTCAGACATATCCAGAAATGTTTATTCTGGACTCCCATGGCCAGTCAGGTCGACACATAAAATTACCCAGAGCAAGTCTACCGCCTGTCAACTTGGCATCCATACGCATCTCAAGAGGTCATGATTCTGCCTAATGTAACATAACCTTCGTACGACCGAAAAGACACTATCTCTTTCCCTAGAAGAGGAGGTAGGTCCTTGAGTGATGTTTATTTTTCTCCTTCGTATCATGTAACTTAAACACTATGATGTGGAATTGGCCATAATCAAATTCCATGATAAAAATTGGTACATCTTACGTTATGTGATAAAAGCACAAGAGAGGGTAAAAAAGATACACACAAACATATTCATAGTAAAATAAGGAGGAAATACTCATAATTATGGTCCTCGTTTCTGTAACTGATATTGGGGCCATAGCTGGTATTTATAGTTACTTTCTTTTTTATTATTTTTTTTATTATTATTATTTTTTTATAGTTACTTTCTTTCACTATGCCTTCTATATTCCCTTCACCTTTAGCAAGTGCTTCAGCTGGTTTTGTTCTTTACCTGGTGGGCAGACCCAACCCTTCATTCCTGCCTATTACTTGGATCATTATAGTTTTACATTAACCTGGCTCACAGGGCATAGCTAAACTGAGAGAGGCCCTAAGGGATCTTCTGTACTCCAGACATATTGTACTCTACTTCTTTGTGGAGTGGTAGTCCAATTTCCCCTTGGTAGTCAGGATCAGTCACCCTAAGCAATACCACAATTCCTGTCCTTTGTTGATTCAGAGGCACAAAGAGACCAAAGTGGCCGAGTGGCAGTTTTAACCTCCAGGTCAATGGAATCATTGTGTTTCCTGGTGGGAGCCTTTCTCTCTTTGTGTTTTAAGACCTTCTGGCCAGCAGAACGTGAGGCTGTGGGACTAGGAATCAGAAATGTTGCTGGAGGGTGACTTAGAGTAATGGGAGTGGTGCCTTTCCTATTTACATCCCTTGCTTCCTGGACCTATGACTTCTGGCTCTTGGAAAAACAGCACCATATGTGGGCCACTGATTCAGAGAATATCCAACCTTCTGGAGAAGCTTGCCTCAGCCCCACAAGGTATTGCCACCTAGCTGGTTACTGCAACTGACTCTTCAAAAGACCACTCTAGCACCCTGTCAAGCAAGTTGGTTCAGGATGGTGGGGAACATGATAAGATCAGTGAATTCCATGAGCGTGGGCTCATTGCTGCCCTTCTTTGGCTGTGAAATGAGTTTCCTGTGAAATGAATTGGTAACAAAGTGGGATGGGATACATGACAGTGGTTAAGGCGTTCTGTAAGTCCACGGATGGTAATTTTGGCAGAAGCATTGTGTAGGGAGGGCGACCTGTATCTAGAGTAACTGTCTATTCCAGTAAGGACAGAATGCTACCCCTTCCACTGTAGAGGAAGTCCAGTGGAATCGACCTGTCACTGGGAAGCTGGCTGATTGCCCCTGGATAGTGGCACGATATTGGGGCTCAGTGTTGGTCTCTGCTGCTGACAGGTTGGGCACTCAGTGGTGACCATAGTCAAGTGTCTCGGTGAGTAGAAGTCCATTTTTGCTGAATCTGTGTCTAACCATCACCCCGGCCACCATGGCCACTTTTTTCACAAGCCCATTGGGTGATGGCAGGGGTGGCTGAACAAAGAGGCTGACTGGTGTCCAGAGAAGAGATCATACTATCCCCCTGATGACTGAAATCCTCCTCAGTTGAGGTCATCCTTTGGTGAGCATTCACAGTGGATGTAAGTATTTTCATTTTTTTTTCTCTTTCAGAAAGGTATATCCATACACCTCTTTCCCCAAGTTTTCCACCAGTTTTCCAGTCCTGTTCCTTCCAAGTCCCTGACTATCCAGCCAAGCCATTGGTCACAGCCCATGAACTGGTAATGGCACATATGGCCATTTCTCCTTCCAAGCAAAGTGCAAAACCAGGGGCACTGCTGGAAGTTCTGTACACCAGGAGGGTTTCCCTTTACCACTGTCCTTTGGGGAGGCCCCAGAGAGGGGCTGTAGCATGTTGCTCTCCATTTCCAGGTGGCCTGCCTATCGTGCAGAACCACCTAGAAACCAGGCCCACATCATCAGCATTGGAAACTCCCCGTGTAGGCCATAGGTATGGGCTGGGAGAGAAGACAGGATAGCAGGAGCGGGGACCATGGGCATTTGGGCCATGTCTTCATGTAACTTATTGTGTCTTTCGGGCCTGATCGGGCCCAATCACAGCTGTACACTTCCATTTGATGATGAGGTGCTTCTGTCATGCCTGTTGTCATGGCTTGGTGGATCAGATGGTGCCCAGTTCATGACGAGCAGCTCAGGGGGCATGGTGACTTAGTGGCCACAGTTCAGAGTTCAGTCTTTACTGAGACCCAGAAGCAGGCCAAGAACTGTTTCTCAAAAGGAGTGTAATTATCCACAGATGATGGCAGGCCTTACTCCGAAATCCTGAAGGCCTGCATGGCGGTTCACCAATAGGGGCCTACCAAAGGCTGCAAACAGCATCTGTCTCTGCCCTTGATGGATGGAGCACCCTCAGATCTGCATGGGCACTGTCCGGAATCGGAGGGAAACATACCTTAAATGATAGTCACTGTATGTCCTGAAGCTCTTCGGGGGACTGCCAGCTTCAAGGCATAGCCTTCTCATTCTGGCCAGCCCATGTACGGCCACCTTCTTGTGGGGGAGCTGCCATTTTCCCCAGAGCCTCTCTGGGTCCCTCCCCTCGAAGAGCACTCCTTTTGGATTCTCTTGGGAAAGCCCACCCATGAGGTCCTAGTCCAGGTGGATGCAGGGGGCAGTGAAGAGCTTTCTGAGTCAGGGTAACTGGGTTGGATTGGTGTCCTCTGGGCATGTTGGTGGCTCCAGGTGTGTGGGGCAGGTTGGGTCTGGGGAGGAGGGCTGTACTTAATGCCACTGCAGGATAAGCTGAAAAATGGTTACAAAACTAAACGTAATGTGATATGCAACTTACCACATTTTTTTTGTGGTAGCATGTGGAGGAAAATGTCTTAATGGCTTAGAGTGTAAAATTATTAGGTCAAACAAAAGAATGAATCACTGATCTCTAATAAAGCAAAGATGCGTCTCAAAACTACAATGCTGAGTGTAAGAAGTCAGACATAAAGGCCATATATGTTGAAGGCCATGTATGGCTTCATTTTCATGAACTATCTGGGCAAATCCATAGATCACAGAAAGAAAACAGATTGGTGGTTGCCAGGGTCTGGGGAGAGAGGGTGGAATGGAAAGTAAATATTTCAAGGGAGGCGGTTTCTGCTCGGGGAGGTGAAATGTTCTGGAATTCGGTAGTGGGGACAGTTGTACAGCTTTGTGAATCAACTGCAAATCACCGACTGCAAGTCAGCTTTAAGAGGTTGAATCTTCTGATATATGAATTATATCCCAATTTTTAAAATTGGGTGTTAAATAAATATGCACGTACATTTTTAAAAAGGGTTCACCTGGGGAATGGATATGGCTCTCTGTCTGGTTCTGCCGCTACCGAGATCCAGGAAGACCTCCCAAATGAGAACAAGTGCCATTTTTCAGAGCTTACCCTACGTGGTTCAGGGGTCAGCTGCCAGCATGTGCAGACTCTCCAAGGCAGGCAGAGGAGTGGAGAAGCTTTCTGATGGGACAAAAAAGGAAGGCATGTCCTGATGGGAGAGTCAGGCTGACTAGAAGAGGGGCATGATTTGTAAGGGGGGCAACTTTGGCTTTCTCCCATTTGCTGTGATGGAAGACAGGCCAATATTGAGGGAAACGGTCAGCTCTTGATCAAGTCCTGACCCTTGGGCCAGTTGTTACAGAGACTGTGGTCTTACCTTATAGGCTGGGAGCTGCAGCTTGTGGGTCAGGGCCTTGCTAGTTTGAGCAAGCAGGCTCCTGGGCTCCTGAGTGGATTTAGAAAATTCTGTGGACCGGTGCACCTGGGTGGCTCAGTTGGTTAAGTGGCTGCCTTCAGCTGAGGTCTTGGGATTGAGCTCCACATCGGGCTCCCTGCTCAGTGGAGAGCCTGCTTCTCCCTCTCCCTCTGCCTGCCACTCTGTCTACTTGTGCTCTCTCTCTATCTCTCTGTCAAATAAATAAATAAAATCTTAAAAAAAAAGAAAATTCTGTGGACCAAATGGAATATTACTCAGCCATAAAAAAGAACGAAAGTTTGCCTTTGCTCTTGCAAGGTCCATGGATGGATCTCGAGGGCATTATGCTAAGTAAAATAAGTCAGGCAGAAACAGATAAATATGTAGGATCTCACAATATGTGGAATCTAGAAAAACAAAACAAAACAGAAGCAAACTCATGCATATAGAGATTGGTGGTTGCCTGAGGAGGGAAGGGGGGTGGGCTCCAGGAGGGCCAAATGGGTGAAGGGAGTCAAAAGGTACAATTTCCCAGCTATATAAATTAATGTCACAGGGATGCACTGTACACCATGGTGACTATAGTTAATAATAACATATTGCATATTTGAAAGTATGTAGGAGAGTGGACCTTGAAAGTTCTCATCATGAGAAAAAAAATCCCTATAACTACTTATGGTGACAGATATTAACTGGATGGTGGTGATTTGTTTGCAAAATATACAGATATTAAATCAGTACATTGTACATCTGAAACTAATATACAATGTTTATGTCAATTATATTTCAATTCTTAAAAAATTTTGTGGACCAGAACCCATGATTCATCATTTTAAGTCAATCAGACAGTCTTCTTGGATAGAGAAACTTCAGTGTTTTTACAACTACGATTAATCAGAAACAAAACAGTAACAATTATGATAATGGTGAATAATGGTAACATCCATAGTAACAATCATCATTCCCATAAATCTCAGGATTTCCATTCTCTGTTCCAGTAAACCCCTCCAATCACCTATCTTCATAATGTATTTTTTCTCTGGATCTGCTATGGGTGCTTGGCCTCCTCCCAACCCAGCTCAGTACTTCTTAGCAAGGAGTGTTCTCCAAGTCACTCTCGTGGGCAGGGGCTAATCTGAGTTCCTGGAGTGAGACATGGAAAAGTTCCCTGGAAGGTGCCTCCGAAGAACGTGCCCCAAAAGGGACAGCGGCCACGGCTGGGGGTTCCCTTCTCAGTACTCAAGGCGGCTCTATGAATGGGGTCTTGGAAAATTTTCTGAGCAGCACCTCCAAAGACTGGAGTCCAGGCTGTACACCGCCGGCCTATGGACCACCTGCGGCCAAGGGCACTTTGCCCTGGTCCATCCTTAAAGCGCTAAGCCAGCGAGCCTCCTGGGAGGGTGGCGGGAACCGGAGCTCCCTCCCGGAACTGCAGGTCGGATCTCTGGACTCGCTCCCAGTCGGCTCCGGAAGGCCACTTGAGTGATCCCGCCCTAGCTGATGGCATCTCGGCGCTTTGCTTCGGGCATCGCGGCCCAGTCAGATCCTTGGACCATTTCAACCCGAGCTCCGGGAGTAAACTATATAAAAGGGGCCGCGGGGTGGCGCAGTACCACTGAGGTGGACAGTATCGGGATGGATTTAGGTCCCCAGAACCACGAGGGAGCACCAACAGCCTGATAGGCTTGGCCTCGTCTTGGTCCCTAACGACGAGATGATGGGAAGCAAGACGTCGCATCCTGGCCAGGCCACAGCTCCGGAGAAGGCACTTGGGATATTTGCGGGCGTGCCGAAGAATGGGTCCCACACAGGCCCGCGCAATGGATGGGGCGTCCTACCTAGACTCACCCATGGGGCTCAAGCTGGGGTCCACCTCCAGAGCGGGACTCTGAAAAGCTGATGGGAAAGTCCGGCGACGGGGACCCCGCAGGCCCGCCTGCAGGCCCAGGTACACCTTCCAGATACACCTTCCAGGCCATCTGTGTGGGTGCTGGTCGGTGTCCCTGAAGGGGAACTTGGGAAAGTTTGGAGGCACCTCCGACCACTGGACGTCGAGAAGGCCTGCGGTCCAGCCAGGGCCCGGTTCTGTCCCTCACAGACGGCTCTTGCCGGGTGCCACTACGAATGGGAGCTTGGAAACTAATTTCAGCAGGTGCCTCTGACAGTTGGGATCCACGCGGGCTTGCGGCTGAGCCTACGATGCGCAATCCAGTCCTCCCGAACAGCCGGGTCCCATCTCCTGGCGGGAGAGGGAAAAAAATGGAGAGCGTGAAGACCTGAAGGCCGGGTCACACGCTTTCCCTTACCTCGCCGCGGCTGCGGTTGCTTCTCGAGGGTGAAGGGCCATCAGCAGGTTCCGGTCCACACCCGCACCCGGGAGGACAGAGATGGTCACTCCCCCAAAACGCTGCCTGTCCGTTCTCCAGCGAATGGATGATGCGCCAGCGCACCGATTCCCAGCAGGACCGGGAAGATTCCGCTAAGCGCCAGACCTTCAGGAGTTGTGCCTGTCGCGCGTTGGGCAAACCCCATCCTTGCAGATTTCTCCGGTATTCCGGGGGAAAACTATATAAAAGCGGCCGCCAGATGGCTCCCGACAACCGTTGTTAATGTCAGAGGGCGGCACCAGATCGTGGGCCAGCAAGGGTGCGCCGCCGCCACCCAAAGGCGCGATCTCCTCAGGGTGCACCCCGGATCGCCTCTCTACGCCGGGGGTCAGGGAAGGCGGGCGGTGGGCGTGCAACGCATCCAAGGGCGTCCTCCTGGGAGCAAGGCGCGACCCCGGAGCACAAGGGGGACTTGGAACATTTCCCGGAGAGGCTAGCAGGCCGGGCGCGCTGCCTAGGTTCTCCAGAGCAGCTCAGGCGTTTCCCTCCCGGGAGACTTGGTTCTTGCTGCCGGGGCTCAGCGGAGCAAGGACTGGGACACCTTAACGTTGAAAGCACTTCTAGAGAACACGGATGAATCACTGTTATTTATAATTATGGAGTGGGGAAGGTCTTTCTAAAGCATAACACAAAGTCCAGAAGCCATAAAGCAAATGATGGATAAACTTAACCTCACAAAGTTTAAACAAAACAGATCTTTGCATATAGCACAAAGTCAAATGACAACCGGGTGGGCAACATTTGTGCAAATACATGTAGAATACTTTATTGATTTCAGCATTACTTATTATAACAAAACCGGGGGAAAAATACTAGCCCTTAGGAGGGACCAGGTTAGATAAATTCCAGGACATCAATACCATGAATTTGTGTTTTACTCTATTTTTGTTTTTACTTTTTAGAAGAGGCAGGTCTATAGGTACTGACATGAGAAGATATTGATGATGATCTATCTGTTAAATGAAAATAGCAAGTGATAGAACTTCTCTTGAAAAAAAATGCACTTAAAAAGATATTTGGGTGGGGACACCCGGGTGGCTCAGCTGGTTAAGCAGCTGGCTCTTGGTTTTAGCACAGGTCATGATCTCACGGGTTGTGGGACTGAGCCCTGTGTGGGGCTCTTTACTGAGCAGGGAAGCTACTTCAGTTTCTTTCTCCTTTTCCCTCCTCTCTGCTCCTCCCTGCTCTTGAGCACTCTCTCTCTGTCTCAAATAAATAGATAAAATCTTAAAAAAAACTTACATGGAAAGGCAAAGGAATTAGAATAGCTAAAGCGATTTTGAAAAACAGGGATCAAATCTCCCATATCTTAACAGTTATTGCATAGTTAATAAATTCTTTGTGATATTGGCAGTAGATCAATGGAACAGTAGAAACCCCAACGAATATGCGCAACTGATTTTTGGCAAACATGCACAACTAATTCCTGGGCTGAAAGATGGTCTCTCCATCAAATGGAAGTAGGGCAAATGGACATCCACCAGCAAACTCTACCACACTAAAACCCCCGACCTCACACCATATACAAACATTAGCTCCAAATAGATAACACACTTATTTATAAAATGTAAAACATTAGAAAAAAAGTCCAGGGGAAAAATTGGGGACCTAGGACTGGCAAGGAGATTTTAGACTTGACACCAAAAGTGTAACCTATCAAAAGAAATGGATAAATTAGAGCTTATTAAAAGTAAAAAACAAGGTTCTGTGAAAGACCCTTTCAAGAAGAAGAAACAGCAAAAGACATACTGAAGGGAAATGGTGACACATCCAAATAATCACACATCCAACAAAGGGCAGGTATCTGAAGCTAGAAAAACTCTCAAAATGCACTGGTGAGAAGCAAAGGGTCTGGCTACAAAACAGGCAAAAGACATGAAGAGGCATGTCATGGAAGAGGTTACAGATGATAAAGCAGCACATGAAAAATTAAAATCACAGTGAGGTATCGTGACATATCTACCAGAATGCCTTGGACAAAAATGTGGGAAAACAGTCTCGGATGTGGGTGAGGATGTGGAGAAACTGGTCACTCGCACATTGCTGGTAGTGGTGTAAAGATGTTACAGCCACTCTGGAGGACGCCCCCCCCTCCCTGCTCTACAAATAAGCAAACCACAATGATAAAAACATGCAAGTACTGTACAACCCAGAAACTCAGTCCCAGGCATCTATTCCAGAGGAAGGAAAATAGATTCGGTGCAGTCAACGGTTGACTCAGTGGGACTGGCACGTTTAGAGCTTGCATATTCCAAAGAAAGGTCTGACCTTTACCTGGCTCCTGGGAGAAAATCTCTAAGCCCTTGGAATGTCTTGCCTGAAAAGAGTGTCTTTGTTTCACTGGGGCCTTGGACAGTTGAAGTCAATAAAGTGACTTATGGTGGTGGTCGTGGGGTGGTGGGTGGACTTGGGCCCTGCAGAATCATTTTGACCTCCAGAAAGTCAGCTTCATGGAGTCCAGTCAGAGTCCTGTGAGTCTTCCAAGCCCCCTCCCCTGAAATAAACACACTTCTTTTGCCTTTGTTCTCCACGTCATTACTATGTTTGGGGCTAAATGAGGTAGCACTTCTCAGTACGGTGCCCAGGATGACTACGTTGCAGAATTTCTTTTCCTTCAGTGTCCATGGTTCTTGGTCATGCCACTTCGAAGAATGAAGAGGTAGACCAGATGAAGGGTGGTGGGCAGAAAAACAAAGGTCACCAAGAGATAGTACAAAGCTCCCAAAGAGGGAGGGGCCCCTCCACGCCGTGAGTCTTTCTAGGGAGTGAGGCATTCACCCTGAGAGTGGTCTGGAGGACCCCACCTCCAGGCCCAGCAATACTTATGTCCACACAAAATTCTGGACATGAATGTTCTTTTTATTTATTTTTATTTATTCACCAGAGAGAGAAAGAGTGCATGAGCAGTGGGAAAGAGCAGAGGGAGAGGAGCAGACAGAGAGGGAGAAGCAGACTCCCTACTGAGTGGGGAGCCCGATGTGGGGCTTGATCCCAGGACCCCAAGATCATGACCTGAGCCAAAGGCAGATGCTTAACTAACTGAGCCACCCAGGCCCCCAGACATGAATGTTCTTAGCAGCTCTGTTCATCACCAGCCCTCAAAATGAAACCGACACAGAGGTACTTCAAAGAATGAAATGTTAAACAGTTGGGTGAAAGGGTGGGCGCTGGGGTAGTTGTGGAAATGGAGAGAAGAATTTGCAGGCACATATCAGAGGAAGAATGGACAGGAGAGGGCAATGGATTGTCTATGACATGGGGAGAGATACGATGTATAAATTCTTGGGGAGGTTGGATCAGGATCACTAGATGAGCAGTAGTAGAATCTATTTAGATGCGGTGTCTGGGGGGCCACCAAGGCAAGGAAGAAGGATTTGTTAACCTTGAAAATAAAACTGTCAGTTATTTTACCAGCAAAGTGGATTTATTTGGGAATAACAGAGAATTGCAATTCGGGGCACCCAAGCAACAGCAAAACCACAGGCAAGTCTGGAGAATGAAGAGATGAATGCTACTTTATAGAGGAAACAGGAATTGAGAAGTGTTGTTATAAACAACTGCAAAAAAAAAAAAAATCCGCTGGAGTAAACTGGGAGTCTGAAGTACAGTGGATCCTCATTGGCTGAGTTGTGACAGTCTTATCGGCTGGGCTGTTGCCTGCTGGGCTAGAAGAGTAGGATTCTTCCTTTGGGGAGCATAAAGTAAGTCTATTCTTATTGGGATCTCCAATTTACCACTAGTGGTAGTGTGTGAGAGCTCCCCCTTGTGGCGGTCCAACTCCATTTTAGTGAGGTGTCCCTCAATTTCCCTAGGGTTGACCTATCTATCTATCTATCTATCTATCTATCTATCTATCTATCTATCTATCTATTTATTTATTTATAAGATTTTATTTATTTATTTGAGAGAGAAAGACAGAGATAGTGACAGAGATAGGGAGAGAGCAAGAGTGGGGAGGAGAGGAGGGAAACAGGCTCCCCGTTGAGCAGGGAACCTGAGACTCCGGGGTCCATCCCAGGACCCCGGAATCTGCGACCTGAGCTGAAGGCAGATGCTTAACCCATTGAGCCAGGTTGAACTTTTTAAATATGTCACATCTCTAGGACATGCCAGTCATAAAATATAGGAAGTGGTTGAATAGCTAATTCAGGATGGAATGAGAAATCTAGGGTTTTTATAAGCACAGAGTTAATAATTAATGCCTTGGAAGTAGACTAGATCACACGGAGGTTAGCTTTTACAAAAGCACAGTTATAAAAGAATAAGGCCAAGTGTTGATCTCTCATGCACTTCAAACTTAAAATCCTAGGGCTTAGGACAGTGAACAGTGCTGTGAAGGAGCACCGAGAGATCTGGGAATAAACGGAGAAGCTCCTGGTGTCAGGAGCCAGAGCAAGAGTGTCCCCAGAAACAAAGGTGAGCCACCCTGCCTGCTTGTCCACTCCTGTCCACCAGTCTCAGGCAGGAAGCCCCACTCCAGCTTTTCTTCCTTTCCCCTCTACTCAGACCCAGGGCCAAACTGGGTGGGCAGATCCTGAATCCACAGGCCTGGACTCCCTGTGTCCTTGGCATCACCCCACATTCCTGGCACCCTTAGTCATTCACTCACTTCCCCAGCTGTCCAAACCAGAGGCTGGCAGCCCAGACCTACTGCACCATAGCCCTCTCTGCAAGAATTGGGCAACTTTCCCAAGGGGAAGACATTACCTTCACATGGTGGGGACAAGCCAAGGGACACCAATCCTTTGCACCTGGACACAATCTTCGTGTGCTCTTGCACATGAGACCAACTGATGCCTCAGGGCTGAGTGGCCTGCTCATCATTATTATTTTCATGAAATAGCCCTAAGACACATAGAGGAGCTTTTGGCTGGTTGGGGATGGTATGCAGAGAGGTGGTAAAACAGGCACAGAAACATACACACATCCCGGGGGGGGGCTTTGATACTCTTGCTGGGGGCAGCAACAGTGGGAGCAGAAAATGTTTCAAGAGGCAGTGGCTCCCAACTTCTTGGGTCCTTGGGCTGACATTCCCAGCTGGTTCAGACAGATTCTGGTTGTTTTACTGATGTTACTCTGGAGGGGGTGAGGGCTTGGAGCTTCTTAGTATGTCATTTCTTGACCAGCACTCTACAATTTATTCTGTCCACTCTACTGTTTCTCCTCAATGCACAGTCAAAAATAAAACAACATCAATCTGTACGCATTGTATTCAATTTTCAAATTTGATCAAAGTTTAATAACAGAGGGAAACAGTTGTAAACAAGTTTGGTAAGGGAGTTTATCTTTTTCAAAGTTATCAAAATGTTCAGGTATAGTGTATAAAAACTTTAATATATTTGAAATTGGAGGAAGTAGATAAACAATCCCTTATGGCTCCTTCTGGTCCACCCCCTCTTCCTCTGGTCCTCCCCCTTCTTCCACCTCCAGGCTGCACAGCCTCCCCCCAGCACCTGTGACTCACCTGATGAAGCATCTGCCTTCCCACTGGTCTCGAAACTTCTCTCACTCATCTCTATCTCCTGTGTTCCCCACATGCCTAAGGTCACTGCAGTCACTGACATGGCGAATTATTTCTCCACTGAACCCAATGGCTGGATGAAAAAAAAAAGGAAGAAAGAAGAAAATGTCTCCTATCTGTTCTGTGAGGTCATAACCTTAATGGAAGATGGAATAAGTGATCATAAATATTCAGAAAGAGATTATTTGCACATCAGCCCCTGACCTGCCATACGGCTAATGTGGCGGTGAACGTTACTGGTATTATTGACATTTCCTGGGCGAGCTTAGAATATTCAGGCCCAAAGGAGAAACCTGACCATTTGGCCAAAGTTATATCAACTCAAGAGTAAGAGCAAGTCCTTATTCATTATTTCGTTGTTAGGAACTCAGCCACCACTTGTCCTCTGTATTCTCATGCAGGAATATCTGGAAACTGACCAGATAAAGCTGATAAAAGAGGAAGAAGCCATGAGAATCTAGTCTTTTAAAACATAAAAGACCACATAGATAAATAGTATTGCTAGTCCTGAATCCACAAACATTCACCTGGAGTGACCCCTCCCTAGCCCAACCCACAGATTATGCGCAAAAGGATCTGAGACAGACAGAGAGCAAGCCCTCTCCTCTTCCCCGGGTCAAAAGGAAGAAAGGATGGGCTACTCTGTACATAAGGAAGACATTCATATCCCCATTGTTCAGATAACAAAATGAAAATCATAGGTTGTAGGACTAAAGTATGTCCTCCTGAACTCCTTATGTTGAAGCCCGAACCCCCCATATGAGTATATCTGTAGATGGTGCCTTTAAGGAGGTAATTGGAGTTAAATGGGATCATAAGAGGGGGGGGGCCTGATCTAATAGGACTGGCATCCTTATAGGAAGAGGAAGAGGCACCGGGAGTGTGGGTGCACAGAGGAAAGACCATGAGAGGACACAGTGAGAAGGCAGTCTTTGCAAGCCGAGGAGAGAGGTCTCGAGAAACCAAACCTGCTAACACCTTGATCTGGGACTTGTGGCCCCATAACTGCGAGAAATAAATATTTGTTAAGTCATCCAGCCTGCTGCATTTTGTTACAGGCAGCCGCAGGAAACTAATATATAGAGTTTTATACTTTAACGAGACTTGTTCTGAATTATTTAATTAATATTTAATTTCTAAGATTAACACCAAATCCTAGGAAACCTTCATACTTGTCACATGGGGATTTTTGTCTCCAAGGTAAGGACTCCACTCTGGAATTTCTGAGTTAATAATTCCTGGTTAAGTGTACATGCATTCCTTCTCTAACACCCACCCTAGTTCTTTGGAGCCGTACCCCTCCCTGCTGTGCCCTGCCCCCACTGTCTGGATGCACCTGCCTTCAGTCATCTTGGCTCATCCACATGTGGGTTTCAGGCAGCAGCAAGACAGCAACCCCACTTCTGCCCTCCATAGCCTTGGACTGATGGCCAGGCTACTTTAGATCTATTTAATGGTGGGAGGAACAATTCAAGGATTCATGTCTTGCCAGAGGTTTGGTGACTCTCTTCAGGCAAATAAGGTACTTTTTAAAAAAAGATTTTATTTATTTATTTGACAGAGAGAGAGAGAGAGAGAGAGAGATCAGATCACAAGTAGGCAGAGAGGCAGGCAGAGAGAGAGGAGGAAGCAGGCTCCCTGCTGAGCAGAGAGCCCGATGTGGACCTCGATCCCAGGACCCTGAGATGATGACCTGAGCCGAAGGCAGAGGCTTTAACCCTCTGAGCCACCCAGGCGCCTGAAATAAGGCACTTTTAAAAAACACTTAGTAGCTGCATAATATTCCATTGTATATATATACCACATCTTCTTTATCCATTCATCTGTTGATGGACATCTAGGTTCTTTCCATAGTTTGGCTATTGTGGACATTGCTGCTATAAACATTCGGGTGCACGTGCCCCTGAGGATCANAGGGAGGGAAAAATAATGAAACAAGATGGGATGGGGAAGGAGACAAACCATAAGAGACTCCTAATCTCACAAAACAAACTGAGGGTTACTGGGGGGTGGGAGGGTAGGGATAGGGTGGATGGGTTATGGACATTGGGGAGGGTTTGTGCTTTGGTGAATGCTGTGAAAGATGTAAGCCTGATGATTCACAGACCTGTATCCCTTGGGCAAAGAATAAAAATAAAATTAAAATAAAAAAAAAGAAAGAAAATCTACTGGTCAAAAAAAAAACACTTAGTACAGGTAAGAAGCTGGAGAACAAACATCATGGATCTACTGCTGGGTACCACAATTCCTGTCGGGCAGACAGGCTAAGCAAATACAGAGTGAAGTTCAGTTTGGGAGGAAATTGACTTCACTCCTTCAGATAGCGTAGTGAAGTGGTAGCTGAGTTCTGTCCTAGCATTTGAAAGTATTTGTGGACTGTGAAGTACTACCTAAATCAATGTTAATCATTAACTGCACTGCTTGGACAAATACTGTTAGAGTGTCAGGAACGGATGTAGATGATAACTCTTTGACCTGGGAAATGCCAAGAAGAGAAACCATTTCTGATAGTGTGGAGGCCCTCTGATTGGGATTTACATGTATTTGCTCATTTAATCCTCATTATAAGCCTGCTAGTTATGGATTGGTCATCCTTTTAACAAGGACAAGAGCTAAGTTCAGAAAGCTTTATTGACTACATCTGCATCTTTGGGATAAATACCCAGTAGTGCAATTTCAGGGTCATAGGGTAGCTCTATTTTTAACTTTTTGAGGAATCGCCACACTGTTTTCCAAAGTGGTTGCACCAACTTGCATTTCACCAACAGTGAAAGAGGGTTCCCCTTTCTTCACATCCTCTCCAACACTTGTTGTTTCCTGTCCTGTTAATTTTGGCCATTCTAACTGGTGTAATGTGGTATGTCAATGTGGTTTTGATTTTAATTTCCCTGATGGCTAATGATGATGAACATTTTTCATGTGTCTGTTAGCCATTTGTATGTCTTCTTTGGAGAAGTGTCTGTTCATGTCTTCTGCCCATTTTTTGATGTGATTATCTGTTTTTTGGGTGTTGAGTTTGAGAAGTTCTTTTTTTTTTTAAGATTTTATTTATTTATTTGACAGAGAGAGTGAGAGAGAGGGAACACAAGCGGGGGAGTGGGAGAGGGAGAAGCTGGCTCCCCGTGGAGCAGAGAGCACTATATGGGACTCAATCCCAGGACCCCAGGATCATGATCTGAGCCGAAGGCAGACACTTAACCAACTGAGCCACCCAGGCACCCGAGAAGTTCTTTATAGATCTTGGATATCAGCCCTTTGTCTGTAGTGTCATTTGTACCCCAATTGTTCATAGCAGCAATGGCCACAATCGCCAAACTGTGGAAAGAGCCAAGATGCCCTTCAATAGATGAATGGATAAAGAAGATATACAATGGAATATTATGCAGCCATCAGAAAGGATGAATACCCAACCTTTATATCAACATGGACGGGTCTGGAGGAGATTATGCTGAGAGAAATAAGTCAAGCAGAGAAAATCAATTATCATATGGTTTCACTTACTCATGGAACATAAGGAGTAACATGGAGGACATTAGGAGAAGGAAAGGAAAAGTGGGTTGGGGTAAATCAGAAGGGGGAGATGAACCATGAGTGTCTGTGGATGCTGAGAAACAAACTGAGGGTTTTAGAGGGGAGGGTTGGGGGGTGTGGGTGAACCTGGTGGCTGGTATTAAGGAGGGCATGTATTGCATGGAGCATTGGGTGTGGTGCATAAACAATGAATCTTGGAACACTGAAAAAATGAAATTAAATCAAATCAAAACAAAACAAACAAACAAAAAAGAAAGCTTGTGATCTCTCTCTCTGTCAAGTAAATTAAAAAAAATAAAAAATAAATAAAGTATATGATTATTAAAAATAAAAGAAAATAGAACTATCCTTCAATCCAGTAAATACATTACTGGGTATTTACTCAAAAAATATGGAAACACTAATTCAAAAGAATATATGCGCCCTTATGTTTATAACAGCATTATTTACAATAGCTAACATATGGAATCAACCCAAGTGTCCATCTATAGGTGAGTGCATAAAGAAGATGTAGTACATACAGACAATGGAATATTCTTTCAGTTTCTGTCATTTCTGGAAGCTTTTTATCTCTCTTTCCATTCTGAATGACAGCCTTGCTGGGTAAAGTATTCTTGGCTGCATGCTCTTCTCATTTAGTACACTGAATATATCATGCCAGGCCTTTCTGGCCTGCCAGATCTTTGTGGATAGTTATGATGTTAATCTGATGTTCCTCCTTCTGTAGGTAAGGAAACTCCTGTCCAAACTGCTCTCAGGATATCTTCCTTGGGTCTAAGATTTGCAAACTTCACTATTATATGTTGGGGTGTTGATCTATTTTTAATGATTTTGGGAGGGGTCCTCTCTGTGTTTTGGACATAGATGCTTTATTCCTTCCCCAGATTAGGGAAGTTCTCAGCTATGATTTGCTCAAATATACCTTCGGGCCCTCTCTCTCTCTCTCTCTCTCTCTCTCTCTCTCTCTCTCTCTCTCTCTCTCTTTCCCCTCAGGGACACCAATAATTCTGACATTGGCTCATTAAGGATGTCATTAATGTCTTGAAGCCTTTCTTTGTGGGCTGTTAGTTGTTTTTCTCTCTTTCCTTCAACTTCCTTCTTTTCCATCATCCTGTCTTCTAGATCACTTACTCTCTTCTGCCTTCAGTCACCCTAGCTGTTAGAACATCCAATTTAGAACGCATCTTATAGTATTTTTAAGTTTGGCTTGATTAGATCTCATTTTGCCCTTAGAGATTCTGTACTGTCTTTTATGCTTCTTTGAAGCCCAGCTATTAAGTTTATAATTGTTATCTTGAATTCCATCTCTGACATCTTATTTATTTCCGTATAGATTAGATCTCTGGCAAAGAACCAGATGTGTTTTTTGTGAATTCCTCCTTCTAGTCAGTTTTTCCCAGGGAAGAATGGGCGAGTGAGTGAGTCGAGTCCAAAATATCTACCATAACCCAAGAAAAATTCACTTTAGGCAAATCCAAAGTGATCAAAAACCAAAACAGAAAAGCAAACAAAACCAAAGCAAAACAGAACAAGGCAGAGAGAGAGAGAGAGAGAGAGAGAGAGAGAGAGAGAGAGAGAGAGAGAGAAGCAAGAGAGAGAGAGGAAAGAAAAAAGAAGATGGGGGGCAGAGAGACTAATCTCACAGGGTGGATAAAGCAGGGTGATCCCCTTGTTCCTGAGTGTTTGCCTGTGTATGAGAAGACACTAAATTCCAAAGTTGCAAAGAAGGCAAAACATAGATATATATACAAAAATATAATTGAATAGAGTGAAAGAGGCCAAAAATGAAGCATATATCTATAAATTACAGATGTAAAAAATAAAAGTTAAAAAGAGACTTAAAAACCTTTGGTAGAGTAAGAGACTGGTTGAAACAGAAAAAAAGAAAAAAAATGAAATGGAAGATTTTAGACTGAAAGATAAACAATGAATCCTGAGAAAACACCTATAGTTCAATATACTATTTCCCCCTGGCACTGGAGTTTTACATTCTTGTGGGATCTATAAACTAGTTGTGCACCTGTTCTTCCAGTTTGTCTTCTGAGGGAGGGCCTGCTATGCTGCTTCTCAGTTGTCTTTGTCTGGAGGGAGTTGCACCGCTGGTGTTCTGTGTGTCTTTTTTTCCCTGAAGGCTTTCAGTGTGTCTTTAGAGGATCAGAATAAAAATGGCTATGCCTATCTCTGGCACCTCCAGGGCAATATCACTTTCTGGTAGTCGGTTTATGGAAGAAGCTCCCTACCCTCTTTGTTTGTCTTCTGATATCTCCCCTCAGATTCACATCTCTGCACCTCCTACCTTGCAAAAAGCAGTCAGTTTTCTACTTGTAGAGTTCCAGATATATATATATATATATTTAAAAGATTTTATTTATTTATTTCACAGAGGGAGAGAGATCACAAAGAGGCAGAGGTGTAGGCAGAGAGGGGGGGGAAGCAGGCTCCCCACTGAGCAGAGAGCCCGATGCGGGCCTCGATCCCAGGACCCTGAGATCATGACCTGAGCCGAAAGCAGAGGCTTTAACCCACTGAGCCACCCAGGCGCCCCAGATATATTTTCTTGCATCTCAGGCTGAATTCATGGCTGTTCAGAATGGTTTGATAGATATCCAGCTAAATTCAAGGGACCAGATGAAACAGTGTCCCCTACTCTTCCTCCATCTTGCCTGTTAGATCCAATTGTGCAACATTTCCAATATGCGTATCATACACAAACATTCTGCCATGTGGAATTAACATATGGTATCATAAAATCCCAACTGGCAAAACCCATGGTGTCTTTCCATCTGTCATGGCCAAAAGCTCTTCCCTTAATACCATTGAATCTTAGATCCATTCTCCATGAGAGATATAAACTTTCATGATTTGAAATCACTATTGGAAGACCAAGAAGATTTAGTCAAGGGGCATCTGAATCCAGCAACTTATAGGTGATATGAAGACTTATCGTAAGGAAGGGCAGTTGTAAACAGATGCTTCAGAGAAACGAGAAATTGGTGGAACTGTCTGTCCAAAGCATGTTCCTAGGAAAAAAAATCATCAAACATTATGGCCTCCACCACACCTCCAAAGACTCCCTCCAGTCTCTCTGAAGGTTCACACCAGGTATTGCGAATCGCTGGATAGAAGGCATTGACTCGTGGATTCTTGTCTATCATTTCTTTTGAAAAAGGCTGCAACATCCAACTGGACTACCAAACCAATGGGATACCTCAAACTGACTGTAGCCCAGAAAAAGAAGCAGATGACATCTGACTGGATTGCTTTCCCAGGGCACAGGACCACACCAATTCCAATAGTATCACACCAATAGTATCTTCATCACACAAAATCTAACGGAAACTCTTAAAGTTGCCAAAATCTTCCCACACAGAGAGCCTGAGGACCACCTTGGCCACAACCACTTCAGCTCTGACCATCCCACCAAAGTGGCCTCTGCACAGATTGCCCTAGGACTCCCCAACCACTTGACATTTGGAATGACAGAAATTGGGTGCCTGGCTGCCTCAGTCAGAAGAGCATGTGACTCTTAATCTGGAGTCATGAGTTCCAGCTCCATGTTGGGTATAGAGACTATTTAAATAAATAAAACTTGTTTTCACTTTTTTTTCCTTTGCCTTTGGAGACATGTCTTGAAAGAAGTTTCTGTGGCTGATGTTGAAGAGGTTACTGCCTATGTTCTCCTCCAGGATTTTGATGGATTCCTGTTTCAAGTTGAGATCTTTCATCCATTTTGAGTTTATCTTTGTGTATGGTGTAAGAGAATGGTCGAGTTTCATTCTTCTATACGTAGCTGTCCAATTTCCCCAGCACCATTTATTGAAGAAACTGTCTTTTTTCCACTGGATATTTTTTCCTTCTTTGTCAAAGGTTATTTGATCATAAAGTTGAGGGTCCATATCTGGGCTCTGTACTCTGTTCCATTGATCTGTGGGTCTGTTTTTGTGCCAGTACCATGCTGTCTTGGTGATCATGGCTTTGTAATACAGCTTGAAATCAGGCAACGTGATGCCCCCAGCTCTGTTTTTCTTTTTCCAGGTTTCCTTGGTAATTCAGGGTCTTTTCTGGTTCGGTACTAATTTTAGGATTGTTTGTTCCAGCACTTTGAAAAATGTCAGTGGAATTTTGATCGAGATGGTGTTGAAAGTATAGATCGCTCTAGGCAGTATAGACATTTTAACAATGCTTATTCTTCTGATCCATGAGCATGGAATGTTTTTCCATCCTTTTGTGTCTTCCTCAATTTCTTTCATGAGTGTTCTGTAGTTCCTTGATTATAGATCCTTTACCTCTTTGGTTAGGTTTATTCCAAGGTATCTTATGGTTTCTGGTGCTATTGTAAATGGGAATGATTCTCTAATTTCCATTTCTACAGTTTCATTGTTAGTGTATAAGAAAGCAACTGATTTCTGTGCATTGATTTTGTATCTTGCCACATTACTGAATTGCTGCATGAGTTCTAGTAATTTGGGGGTGGAAACTTTTGACGTAAACTATCATGTCATCTGCGAAGAGAGAGAGTTTGACTTCTTTGCAAATTTGAATACTTTTCGTTTCTTTTTGTTGTCTGATTACTGTTGCTAGGACTTCTAGTACTAAACTGAACAATAATGGTGAGAGTGGGCATCCTTGTCGTGTGCCTGATCTCAAAGGGAAGGCTGTCAGCATTTCCCCATTGAGAATGATATTCACTGTGGGTTTTTCATAGATGGATTTTATGAAGTTGAGGAATGTTCCCTCTATCCCTATACTCTGAAGAGTTTTAATCAGGGAAGGATGCTGTATTTTGTCAAATGCTTTTTCTGCAATCAGTTGAGAAGACCATGTGTTTCTTCTCTCTTCTCTTATTGATTTGTTCTATCACATTGATTGATTTGTGAATGTTGAACCACACTTGCATCCCAGGGATAAATCCCACCTGGTCATGGTGGATAATCTATTTTTTTTTAAAGATAGGCAATACCATGAATTCCAGTTATATATCTGTCTTTAAGCCTGTACTTCTTTTTTTAAAATTTAATTTAATTTATTTATTTGACAGAGAAAAACACAGTGAGAAAGGGAACACAAGCAGGGGAAGTGGGAGAGGGAGAAGCAGGCTTCCCGCTGAGCAGGGAGCCTCATGCGGGGCTCAATCCCAGGACTCTGGGATCATGACCTGAGCTGAAGGCAGATGCCTAATGACTGAGCCACCCAGACATCCCATGGTGAATAATCTTTTTAATGTATTGTTGGATCCTATTAGCTAGGATCTTGTTGAGAATCTTGGAATCCATATTCATCAGGGATATTGGTCTGAAATTCTCCTTTTTGAAGGGGTCTTTGCCTGGTTTGGGGATCAAGGTAATGCTGGCTTCATAGAAAGAGTCTGGAAGTTTTCCTTCTGTTTCTTTTCTTTTTTTTTATTATTTTATTATTTTTTTATTCTTTGCCCCAGGGGTACAGGTCTGTGAATCATCAGGCTTACATCTTTCACAGCATTTACCAAAGCATAAACCCTCCCCAATGTCCATAACCCATCCACCCTATCCCTACCCTCCCACCCCCCAGTAACCCTCAGTTTGTAACAGCTTCAAGAGAATAGGTATTATTTCTTCTTTGAATGTTTGGTAGAATTCCTCAGGGAATCCATCAAGTCCTGGACTCTTGTTTTCTGGGAGGTTTTTGATCACTGCTTCAATCTTGTTACTGGTTATTGGTCTATTCAGGTTGTCAATTTCTTCCTATTTCAGTCTTGGAAGTTCACAGGTTTCAGGGGATGCATCCACTTCTTCTGGGTTGTTTAACTTATTGGCATATAGCTGTTGATAATAATTTCTGATGATTGCTTCTATTTCCTTGGTTTTAGTCATGATCTCTCCCCTTTCATTCATAATTTTATTAATTTGGGTCCTTTCTCTTTTCTTTTGGATTAGTCTGGCCAGTGATTTATCAATCTTATTAATTCTTTCAAAGAACCAGCTTCTAGTTTTGTTGATCTGCTTTACTGTATTTCTGGTTTCTAATTCATTGATTTCTCCTCTAGTCTTTATTATTTATCTTCTTCCACTTGGCTTAGGCTTTATTTGCTGTTCTTTCTTCTGTTCTTTAAGGTGTAAAGTTAGCTTGTGTATTTGGGATTTTTCCATTTTTTTCAGTTAGGCTTGGATGGCTATGTATTTCTCCCTTAGGATCTCCTTTGCAGTATCCCATAGGGTTTGGACCAATGTGTTTCATTCTCATTGGTTTCCATGAATTGTTTAAGTTCTTCTTTAGTTTCCCGGTTGACCCAAACATTCTTAAGTAGAATGGTCTTTAGCTTTCAAGGGTTTGAATTCCTTCCAAATTTCCTCTTGTGATTAAGTTCCAGTTTCAAAGCATTTTGGTCTGAGAATATGCAGGGAATAATCTCAATTTTTTGGTGTCAGTTGAGACCTGATTTGTGACCTAGTATGTGGTCTATTCTGGAGAAAGTTCCATGTGTGTTCAAGAAGAATGAGTATTCTTTTGTTTTAGGATGGAACGTTCTATATATATCTACGAAGACCATCTTGTCCAATGTGTCATTCAAAGCTCTTGTTTCTTTGTCGATATATTTTTTAAAAGATTTTATTTATTTATTTGACAGAGAGAGAGAGAGATTACAAGTAGGCAGAGAGGCAGGCAGAGAGATAGGAGGAAGCAGACTCCCTGGCGAGCAGGGAGCCCGATGCGGGCCTCAATCTCAGAACCCTGAGATCATGACCTGAGCCGAAGGCAGAGGCTTTAACTCACTGAGCCACCCAGGCGCCCTTCTTTGTTGATCTTCTGCTTAGATGACCTGTCTATTGCTGGGAGTGGAGTGTTGAGGTCTCTGACTATTAAAGTATTATTATCAATCTGTATCTTTATTTTGGTTAACAATTGTTTTATGTAGTAGGCTGCTCCCATGATGGAGGTATAGATATTTACAATTGTTAGATCTTCTTGTTTGATAGACCCTTTAAGGCCCTTCTATATCTCTTACTACAGTCTTTAGCTTAAAATCTAATTTGTGTGATATAAGAATTGCTACCCCAGCTTTCTTTTGAGGTATATTGTCATGAAAAAAATTTTTTAATTTTATTTTTATTCTTTGCCCAAGGGGTACAGGTCTGTGAATCATCAGGCTTACATCTTTCACAGCATTCACCAAAGCACAAACCCTCCCCAATGTCCATAACCCATCCACCCTATCCCTACCCTCCCACCCCCCAGTAACCCTCAGTTTGTTTTGTGAGGTTAGGAGTCTCTTATGGTTTGTCTCCTTCCCCATCCCATCTTGTTTCATTATTTTTCCCTCCCTACCCCCACAACCCCCCACCCTGCCTCTCAAGTTCCTCATAGCAGCAATGTCCACAATAGCCAAACTATGGAAAGAACCTAGATGTCCATCAACAGATGAATGGATAAAGAAGATGTGGTATATATATACAATGGAATATTGTCATGAAAATTTGTTCTCTGTCTCCTCACTTTCAGTCTGCTTGTATCTTTAGGTTAAAAATGAGTCTCTTGTAGACAGCACATGAATGGGTCCTGTCTTTGTATCCAATCTGTAACCCTGTGCCATGTCATAGGAGCATTTAGGCCATTCACACTGAGAGCAACTACTGAAAGATATGTATTCATTGTCATCGTATTGTCTGTACCACCCCTTCTGTGCATTGTCTCTGTAAATTTCTGGTCTATATTACTCTTTGGGTCTTTCTTCTTTTATGGAAACTCCCTAATATTTCTTGCAGGACTGACTTGGTGGTCACATATTCTTTCAGTTTCTGCCAGTCCTGGAAGCTCCTTGTCTCTCCATCCATTCTGAATGACAGTCTTGCTGGATAGAATATTCTTGGTTGCATGTTCTTCTCATTTAGTACCCAGAATATGTCTTGCCAGCCCTTTCTGGCTTTCCAGTTTCTGTGGACAGGTCTGATGTTATTCTGATGTTCCTCCCTCTGTATGTAAGGAATCTTTTCCCCCAAGCTTCTCTCAGGATGTCTTTCTTGGTTCTAAGATTTGCAAGTCTTACTACTATATGCTGGGGCATTGGTGTGTTCTCATTAATCTTGGCGGAGTCCTCTCTGCCTCTTGGATTCAAATGATTATTTCCTTCCTCAGATTAGGGAAGTTCTCAGCTATGATTTGTTCAAATATGCCTTCTAGTCCTCTTTCTCCATCCCCTCAGGATCCCAATTTAATTCTGCCATTGGAATGTTTCATTCTATTATTAACCTCCGAGTGTATTCTCTTGGATTTTTCATTGTTTGTTCCAGGCCTCCTCAATTTCCTTCCTTTCTATCAGCTTAACTTGTAGATCACTAATTCATTCTTCTGCCTCATTTATCCCAGCTGTTAGAGTGTCCAGTTTAGACTGAATCTCATTCATAGCATTTTAAAATTCAGCCTGATTAGCTCTCATTTCTGCCCTTAGATTCTATATTGCCACTAATGGTTTTCTCAAGCCTAGCTATTGACCTCATAAGTGGTAGCCCGAGTTGCTACACTGAAGTCTATCCCTGACATCTTGCTTATAGCCATATCCCTTAGGTCTGTGGGAGAGGTCATTGTCTCTGGTTCTTTTCTTTGTTGGGAGTTCCTCCTCCTTTTCATTCTGTGGAGGGGTGGTTAAGGGAATGTACACAGTCCAAAATATCAACCACAACCCAGGCAAGATGCCCCTTAGGAAAATCCAGAGCAGTTGGAAGCTGCCCCTGAAAAATCAAAGCCAAAATGAAACCCAAGAATAAAATTTATAAAATTTAAAAATTAAAAAAAATTAAAAATTAAAAAAGAGTGTGTGAGTGGAGGGTGGCTATAATCTCTCAGTGTGGGCAAGGTAGGGTGTTTCAGTTCTTGGGTGCATTTTATTCTCTTTGTTAGAGGACACTACTTCCCAGAGTTACAGGGAAAATAAAATAAAAAATATATAAAGGTAATATTGAATAGAGAAAAATGACTATATTGAAACACATATCTGATGTAGGAAACAAAGGCAGAAGAAATATTATTAAATTTCCTTACTACCTAGAGCCCACTGACAAGTCCTTGAAACAGGCAGAGTGACAGTATTCTAGGGACTCAACTGCCTCTACCTTAATACTTTGCTAAGGGGAAAAGGCAGTCTTAGCCTGACTCCACCCCCCCCAACCCCAACCAGGATTCTGTAAGTCTACTTTAACATATAAAAATTCCTTTGGAAAGTTCCTTTATCTCTAAACCCTCCAAGATATGTGCTGGCAGTCATCCCCAAGCATGTGGCACACTGATATACATCTGAAGGGTCTCATGACTAAGGTTTTATTAGACGGTAATAAATGACCTTTTCCCAACAACAGCTAGTCCCTCAAGGTCCTGGAAACCTTGCTTCCAAAATTCCTTAGAGACTTATGTTATTCGTGACCCCCTCCCAACTTGCAAGTATATAATGGGCCACCCCTCATGACCCTATGACAGCTCTTTCTGTCCACTGTCCTGTCCCCGTGCTTTAATAAACCACCATTTTGCACCAAAGACATCTCACGAATTCTTTCTTGGTCATTGGCTCTGGATTCTACCCCACTGAATCTCACTTATATTCTAAAATTTCATCATATCTATATAAAATATATAGGTGTGAAAAAGTACAAGTTGAAAAGCTACTGTGAAATATAAGTTGATATATTAAACATTGATTGAAATGAGAAAAAGGTAAAAATAAAAAACAGAGATGAAGCATAAGAGAAAGAATAAAAAGAAAAAAAGAGTTGTATCTGAAAAATAAACACACCAGGAGGCAATGGCTGGAGCTCATATACTATTTTCCTCTGATGTTGGGACTATACAGTCTTATGGGATCCATAGGGTTGTCATCCTCTTGTTCTTCCAGCCTGTCTTCTGAGGGAGGGACTGCGCTGCTGTTTCTCAGGCAACCCTGTTTGGGCAGAGTTGCCCTGCCCCCTGTGGAGGAGGGACAGGGCGGGGGCAGCTGGGCTCAGCAGAAACCGGTATTTTGAGCTTTTGTTCTCTGGCTGCTTTCCCTGCCTCTTCTGAGGGTCAGAGCAAAAAGGGCCACACCTAAACCTCTGGCCCAGAGCAAAGAAAGCGCAACCTGTTGTCTTTACTAAATGCTCCAGGACAAACAACCTCCATTTCTGTATGTGCTGCCCAAAACCACAGCCACCGTGGTGTGTGCCCACAGTGACTCTCTCAGAGGTCATTCTAGGGGCCGGGAGTGTCCCTGCCCTTTGTGCTTCTATAACACCAAGCAGCCATGGGCTTGTGCACGCACCTGCAGCTCCTGGATCTTGTCTGGGCACTGCTCTAAAACCCTTTCCTAACTGCTACCACTCTGTGAGTTTTTGCCTGGTCCCCAGTGCGGGTGCTTGATTTTTTAGGCTGCCCAAGAGAAGAGAGATTCTCAACCAGCCTGGCTCGCAGTATATGGCAATTCTAGTTGAGAGACCCTTCCTGGGCTCGCTGACCATAACCTGATTCCTGGATCCACTGCTCGGGTACTCTGCTGGCCCAGGAAGCTATTTCGGCTCTGAGGCTTCTTGTATCCCAAGACCACAATGTTCTACCTAGAATTTCCATTTCAATTTCCAAATGAAAAGGAAATGCCGTTACATTTCCAGAGTCCCTTTCAAAGAGGAATGTTGCTCCCTAGAGCAGAATTCTAAGGGTTATGCTTTTGCATTTTCATTATGTATCACTTTCCAAGAGTCCGCTTATGGAACCTCCCTCCCCCTTCTGTTTATCTTCCAGTAACTCCTTGCAGATTCACAACTTTGCCCTGCAGATTCACGACTCGCCCTTTATACCTCTCAAAAGGCAGTGCTTTTCTGCTTGTAGAGATCCAGATATATATCCTTAAATCTCAGGCTGATTTCATGCATGTTCAGAATGGTTTGGTAGATATCCAGTTAAATTCAGGGAACCAGTTGAAATGGGGTCCCCTACTCCTCTGCCATCTTGTTTCTTCCTCAAAAGGGATTTTGGACCAGTTCAGTGGAGTGGACTTTGATCTCTCAAGAGTTGTAAGAGTTCTCATGAGATTTAGTTGGAGGATTCCTGAGAGGCAGCCAGAGAATTCCAGAGGTTGCCTCAAGATTACATGAGATCCTGCTAAAAAAAGAGGTATCTTGTCTTTTTATTCAGGAGCTTTTTGAGGCAAACACAAACAGTCTTAATGTGCCAAAATCTGGGAAAGCCCCTAGGGAACCTGCCCATGTGGTAACATGTTCTTCTCCAGGGCACATTTCCTCTGCTTTCCCCTCTTGCCCTTATGTTTCTATCTTCTCTGGTTTAGTGTGAACAAGTGTCCAGAGAGCCCATTCATCCTGTATTCAATGCTCCCTTGTTAATCCCTCTTCATCCAGGATAGTAAAACTTCAGAGATTTAGGTGTGAGACACCTTGGATCTACCTGCAGTTTTGTCTGGGGACATTTCTGTAACTGGAAATATTGGACATTATGCCCAATCCTGAGAGGTGCCATCCCTACATACAAGGGGCACAAGCAAGCTCTGCTTTGGACTCCCAATTTCTCCCAAAGGATGGGGAGTTTGGCTGCACATCCAATGGGTTTTGGCCCTAGATCTCAATGGCTTGGGTGGAAATCTCACAAGATTTGAATGAAATCTCAGGAGATTTGGACTAAGATCTCGTGAGATTTGCCCCAAGATCATGTGAGATCTGGCTAAGTAGAGGCATATCATTTCCTTTTTACCTGGGTGTTGTGAGGCTAATACAGACATCCTGAACTTGTTGATAACCTGAGAAATTCCCTGTAGATCCTGTTCATGTGCTCACTTGTACTGCCTAGGGAAATTGGTTTTTCCTTCCACTCCTACTCTCCTGTTTCTAACACTTCTGGTTGAGTGTGAATAAGAGTCCACAGGGCCCATTCATCTTGAATTAAATGATCCATAATAAGTGTCTCTTCACAAAGGATGCTGAAACACCAGGGATTTAGGTGTGAGATACCATGTGTCTTCCAGCATGTCATGTCTGGTACAAATTATGAAACCAGAAATACTGATGTGCATACCTTACTGACATAAGGGGTGTCAAGCAGGCTCTGTGAGGGAGTTTAAATCTTCCCAAGTCCCCAGGTGCTAGGCCAATGTTCCAACAGGTTTGTCCCTTGATCTCACTGGCCAGACTCAAGATATCTTGAGATTTGGATGAGATCTCCTGAGATATGGATGAGGTCTCACACGGTTTGGATGGAGATGTAATGAGATTTGGACCAAGATCTTATGAGTTTTGGAGAGAGGTCACAAAATTTTGATGAGATCTCATGAGATTTGGATAGGGATCTCTCAATATCTGGGTGGGATTTCATGAGATTTGGACGGGATCTCACGAGATCTTCACCAAGATCACCCGAAATGTGGAAAGGAAAAAGGTAATTTTCCTTTTTTTCCCTGGACAATTTTGAGGCTAATACAGACAGACTTAATCTTTCAAAGCCTAGGAATTCCCCAGAGAGCCTGCCTATTTGTCCACTTATCCTGCTCAGTGCCACATTTTTTCTTCCTTCCCCTCCTGCCTTTCTGTTGTATCATATCCAATTGAGTGTGAGTGTGTGTGACAATATGGTCCATTCATCCTGAATTCCATGCTCCCTTCTCTCCTCTTCACCCAGATGCTTCAACACTAAGGATATATGTGTGAGACACCTTGTATCTTCCTGCATGTCTTGTCTGGGAAAATCCATGAAATTGGAAATGTTGGAAGTTCTGTTTAATTGTGGCATGTGCATTCCTTACTGAGATATGGAGTGTAAAACAGGCTCCTTTAGGGACTTCCTGGTCTTCCCAAGGGCCCAGGAGATTGGCCACTATTCCAACAGCTTTTGGCCCTAGATCTCACTGGTTGGGAATGGGATCTCGGAACATTGGATAGATCTCTTGAGATATGGACTGAGATCTCATGAGATTTGGAAAGAGATCTTGTGAGTTTTGGATGAGATCTCATGAGATTTTTTACTGAGATCTCACGAGATTCTCCAAAGATAATGTGATGTCCACCTGAGGAAAGAGGTAGCATTTCTTTTTTTCCTGGGGTGTTGTGAGGCTAAGAAGCAGCCTTAACATGTTGAAAGCCTGGGATAGCCCCCCAGAGAGCCTGCCTGTGGCTCATCAGTGTTGTTGGGGGCTATTTCTTTTTTCTTCTCCTCCTGTTCTGTTTCTGTTACCTCTGGTTGAGTGTGAATAAGTGTTGGCTGGGCCCATTCATCCTGAATGCTCCCTACTTTCCTTCTCTTCATTCAGGTTGTTGAAACATCAGAGATTTAGGTGTGAGACACCTTGTATCTGCTGCATGTCATGAGTGGGACAAATTATGAAATTGGAAATGTTGAAAGTTATGCCCAATTGTGGCATGTGCATTCCTTACTGACACAATGAGCACAAAGCAGTCTCTGCTAGGGAGTGCCAGATCCTCCAAATGTCCATGGAGTTTGGCTACTATTCCAATAGGTTTTGGTCCTAGATCTCGCTGCCTGGGAATGGGATCTCCCAAGATTTGGATGAGCTCTCATGAGATTTGGACTGAGGTATCACGAGATTTGGAAGAGATCTCATGAAATTTTGATGAGGTATCGTGAGATTTGGACTGAAATCTCATGAGATCTGGATGAGATCTTGGACTGAGATCTCACGAGATTTTCCCCAAGATAATGTGAGGTCCACCTAAGGAAAGAGGTAACATTTCTTTTTTTCCTGGGGTGCTGTAAGGCTAATAAAGCTGTGAAATTGTTTTTTTTTTCAAGAAAAGAACATTATAAGGTTTTGTTTCCTGCCCCTCTCCATCCTCCCTTGTGGTCACGGTGACTTTACATTTCACTTAGTTGAATGGGAAGAATGTGGGGTCCAGAGAAGGAGGTCTGGATTCAAGTTCCAATGCAAAACCTCACTCACTGGGTGACTTTGGGCAAGAGACAACCCCTGGAATCTCTGCTACCCTTCCTTTCTGCCTAAAAAGGGGAAATATCCATCAGGAAATTTCAAATCAAAACCACATTGAGATACCACCTTACACCAGTTAGAATGGCAAAAATTGACAAGGCAAGAAACAACAAATGTTGGAGAAGCTGTGGAGAAAGGGGAACCCTTTTACATTGTTGGTGGGAATGCAAGTTGGTCCAGCCACTTTGGAAAACAGTGCAGAGGTTCCTCAAAAAATTAAAAATAGAGCTACCCTATGACCCAGCAATTGCACTACTGGGTATTTACACCAAAGATACAGATGTAGTGAAAAGAAGGGCCATATGCACCCCAATGTTCATAGCAGCAATGTCCACAATAGCCAAACTATGGAAAGAGCCGAGATGCCCTTCAACAGACTAATGGATAAAGAAGATGAGTTCCATATATACAATGGAATATTAGCCATCAGAAAGGATGAACACCCAACCTTTGCATCTACACGGATGGGACTGGAGGGGATTATGCTGAGTGAAATTGGTCAAGCAGAGAAAGTCAATTATCATATGGTTTCACTTATTTGTGGAACATAAGGAATAGCATGGAGGACATTAGGAGAAGGAAGGGAAAAATGAAGGGGGAGAAAAGGGGTGGGAGGGGGGATGAACCATGAGAGACTTTGGACTCCGAGAAACAGACTGAGGGTTTTAGGGGGAGGTGTGGGGGGATGGATTAGCTCGGTGATGGGTATTAAGGAGGGCACTTATTGCGTGGAGAACTGCGTGTTATATGCAAACAATGAATAATGGAATACTATATCAAAAACTAATAATGTACTATATGGCGACTAACATAAATAAATAAATAAATAAATAAATAAATAAATAATAATAATAAAAGTAAAACTTTCCCCAAACTATTGCCCTATTAAAGATACTTCTTACATAGAAATGTCAAAAATTTTAGGTCACTATACTACTCTTTAGCTGCACTAAATGTCACTCTGATGGTCTGTTTCTAAAGATGTAACTTTGATGCTAGGAATATATTTTTTCTTCTGGATTTTAGATTTCCAGAAAGGTGATATAATTTCCTTTAAAACATTCACATGATTTTTATTCTAAGATAAACTTCTGTGTTTCAATCCTAGCAAAATGTGTCATCCTTATTACACCTGAGGCAAGATAATATCAGTTACTTTATCATGTTCCTTTAAAATTTTAGATGTATTATCATGAACTCTTAGTAATATTAGAGGAGTTCATGGTATCACATCTCTAATGTATATCTGAATTAGCTCTTCTTCATCAGACAACATGATTTAGAGTAATTAATGGGGTCCACTCTTCAAAGGTCCTCATTTTGAGAGATTTTTCATAACCAGGGTATAAAACAACTAAGAGTGTACCATTTAGTAATGGATGTACTTGAGTTATTAAACACACCTCTTATCTGAAAAGAAAATCATTAGGAGAAATTAAAGACCTAAATAAATTTAAAGACATCCCACAGTCATTGATTGAAATACTTAATATTGTTAAGATGACACCCCCCTCAAATTGATCTGCAGAATCAATGAAATCCTTATCAAAATCTGTGTAGAAAAAAGTTAATATAGCAGACATGAGAATGTTACCATCTGAAAATCCTGCAGGCAAGTTTGACCCTTGGCTAGGATCTAGGAACTTGGATTTGGGGAGGGTTCCTGCCACCCTAATGCATAAAAGTAGCTCACTATACCTTAATTGTGCAAACAGTATGGCTTACAGTGAACACGAGATTTCATCCTGGAACTTTGAAATTTGGTTATGTACTAGGCAGAGGGCGCCTGCCAGACCAGCCTCCAGCAAAAATCCTTGGCACCAAGTGCCTAACTAGAGTCCCTCATAAACATCATTTCACACATGTCACAACTCTATAATGAAAGAAGTCAGTCACAAAAGATCACATTCCAAATGATTCCATTTATATTAAATGTCCAAAGTAGGCAGATCTATAGAGACAGAAAGAAAGTTAGTGATTGCCTAAGGCTGGGTAAGTATAGGGTTAGGGGGGCTGGGGTGTGATGGCTAAAAGGTATGAGGTTTCTTTTTTTGGTGATGAAAATGTTCTGAAGTTGATTCTGATAGCTGCATAGTATTCCATTGTATATATATAGCACATCTTTTTTATCCATTCATCTGTTGATGGACATCTAAGTTCTTTCCATAGTTTGGCTATTGTGGACATTGCTGATTATGGTGATAGTCCCACAACTCTGTGAATATACTAAGAATCATTGATCTGTACACTTTAAACAGGTGAGTTATGTGGAATTTGAATTATATTTCAATAAAGTTGTTTTAAAAATTAAAAAAAATGTTATTTGTAAAAAAAAGACTCAGATCATATTGAATATTCTATCTACCTAGGGCACTATTTGAAGACAAAGCTCAGGGAGACAATGCAAAGAATTTTCTAACTTATGTAATTTGATCCTAAGTCATATGTAACCTGACAGAGGCCAGAAATGTATATTTTCTAGTGTTCATAGGTGATTCAAGGTACAGCCAACCAGAGAGAAGTGCATTGCTATAGGCAATGCAGGGGTTATGGAGGGAAGGGGTACAAACATTTGGAAGGCTTACACTTGGAAATAAGATGAGAAACTCATTCTTCATAAGTGAAAGTAAAAGAGCACAATATGTGAACTAATTTTAGAAAAAAATTACCCCCAATTATGTATACATGTGGATATACATATATAAGGATAATTCATAGAAAGAAGTAGGAAGGTGAGATCCAAGTTTTGACAGTTTAACCTTTGAGAACAGAATCAAATGTGAAGGTCAAGATTGAATGGGGGAAGAGTAGTTGAATTGTCATTCAGACACAAGGGAGAAAATAAAAAAAAACACACAAAAAAACAAAACCAACCCTGCAACTTAAATGACAGTAAAGTTAATTTTCCCTCACATAACATTATAGATAGGCCCTCCAGAGCTCTTAAGATGAACTCAGAGGCATGGGAACTCAGAGTCCCTTAATCTTGTTGCCCCAGCACATATACTCTCCACTCTCAAGTTCACCTCACAGCCCAGGATGGCTGCTTCCACTCTAGCCATCACATCTACATGCTAGACAACAAGAAGAAAAAGGGAGGAAAAGACAGTCCCTTTCTATTCTGATAAGTTTCCAGAGATTGCACACACCACTTCCACTTAAACTTCCTGGCAAGAATTTAGTTACTTGGTCACTTCCTTCTTCAGGGAACCTGAAATTAAAGGTCATATCCTGGGGGGACCTGGGTGGCTCAGGGGGTTAAAGCCTTTGCCTTCAGCTTGGGTCATGATCTCAGGGTCCTGGGATTGAGGCCTGTCTCGGGCTCCCTGCTCAGCTGGGGGCCTGCTTCCTCCTCTCTCTGCCTGCCTGTCTGCCTACTTATAATCTCTCTCTGTCAAGTAAATAAATAAAATCTTAAAAAAAGTTGGTATCCTGGGTAGATATATGCCTACCCAAAAATTTGGGGGTCCAATTACCTCTGCCAGTGGAGGAAATACATTTTACTATATTCTTACTTATACTGTGAAATCTTTATAAATATGTATTCACATATTACTTATGTAATAAAAAAATAGATAAACATGAATATTGGGATCCAGAGTTGAAAGAATTCAAGTCTGGCCTTAAGGTAAAGGTTGATAATGAAAAAGGGTATGTGAGATGAGGAACTTGAATAGCAGGAGAAATGTATGGAGCAACTTTATGGGGTCAGTGCAGAAGAATGCTTCTCAAATGATGGTCTCATAGAATGTTAGTGCTCTGTGGGATGAATCAAATATCCTTCTGCTAAAACTGAAAAAAAGGTGGCTTCTTCTTAATATATAGAAAAACACCCAGCTGTCATTCATAAATTTTGAGACTCTAAGTTTTCTCCAATAAGTAAAACCTTTGGTGCCTGCTATCACTTATCTACCGGCACATGTGAGAGGGTAAGAAAGTAATAGAAGAAGCAAAACAAATAACGACCTTGCAATAATCAATAATCAACCATGCTTTGTTCTTTTTCTTTTTTTCATAGAATGTATCTATGGATACTAAATTATATTGCATTTGTTATAATGTATTGTTACAGTCTGCTAGTGAAATTGTTCCCACGATATGTGATAGAATTAACATTCCCTAATGTTAAGCAAAGAGCATGACATGTTGGGGAGGCTATGAAGGGTCTGGATTCAGTCCATGAAGGGAAAAATAACTATTTTAAAAAAAAGTTGAACTGCCCATCTAAAGAAGCTGGAAAGCAAAAATTTGTAGACAATCTAGTGAAGAGCTGGACATTCCCAGTAAAGCTGAGTGCTGCCCAGGGAAGGAATAAGAGATGTGTGTCATGAGTGAAAAAAACCAAACACCTGTTGTTGACACTGAATTTGAGGTCACTGCCTATGCAGAAACATTACTGCAGTTCAACCCATCAAGACTCTCTACCCCTTTCTGTGGTTTGAGTATATGCACGGACTGATAAGACAAATGTGGCAGAAGGCAAATGAAGGTGGGAATGATTATATAATACTTATGAAACTGCAGTTAAGGGGCGCCTGGGTGGCTCAGTGGGTTAAACCTCTGCCTTTGGCTCAGGTCATGATCCTGATCAGTGTCCTGGGATTGATCCACTCATCGGGCTCTCTGCTCAGCGGTGAGTTGGCTCCCCCCCTCCCTGCCTCTCTGCCTACTTGTGATCTCTCTCTCTGTCAAATAAATAAATAAATAAATAAATAAATAAATAATCTTAAAGAAAAAAAAAAAAGAAACCAGTTAAAATTGATCATGAGTTTTGTGAAACCGAATAAAGGAAACCTTGTTTTAAAAATGCCCTGGGAGGCCAGAAGGGGGAGCTCTCACACTATACTACTCCTTGCAGCTCTTTGCAGAACCCATAGGAAGAGATGTACCTTGCATTCTCATAGGAAGAAGCCTACATTTTACTACCCCTGTAGGAGGAAAAATGGATTTTCTCCTTGCCTGGCAATAGTCTGGCCAATGAGAGATTCAGAATTCAGCCAATGCAAAGGCACTATACTTTGAACTCCCAGTAGACTTTTTGTTTATAACAGCCCCTCCCAAAACTCGGTTTCCCTTTAGAAAAGAACATTCCTTTCCTTTGTTCTCTGGACTTGCCTATGGTTTTGCCATAACTTCCTTGTCTCAAGTTGCAATTCTCTATTATTTCTGACCAAATCTATTTTGTTGATAGAATAACTAACAGTTTTATTTTAAAGCTAACAGCTTCATCCTGGGAAAAGAAGCTTGAGAAATTGGGAGGGGTCCAAGTAGATGGCAAAATATGGAAAATATAAGAAACTGTAGGTTACATGAGGGCATGTTTGGAGGGAATGAGTTAGCAAGATGATATTAAATGCAAGGTAGAAAATATGGGGTGGAATGAGAGTGAGGCTATATAGTATTTAAGTAGAAGATCAGGGGAAAATTAAATAAATAAAAGACCAAGAAATGTCCAATCCATTGTGGTGCTGTTCTTGCCTGATACAGTTTCCAGGGGAGATATAAGGATATCAGGGCATTGGAAATGGGAAAATTTAGTATCACCCTATCATTAACCAACCTCATGAGTAAAACCTCAGTTCAGAGAACTCTGGTGATTGGACTAAAGCAAACTTCATTTGTGCCACCTCTTGTTTTATACCAGTGGGTCTTGAGCTTACAATAGTGATTCTCAATGTTGACCACACAGTCTGACTGGAAATTTGTTAAAAATTAGTAATGCTCCAGGCATAGCCTAGATACATTGGGGGTACACTGGGGATACATCAAATCAGTGGGGAATGGGGTCTAGTCAGGGATATTTTTTTAGAAGTCTTCACTGCACCCAACAAAGAAGGACAAATCAGCGAAGTCTTTTGGTCAAACAAGTTCTGTCAACCCTCACCTTTATGAGTAGTAGTGTCACTTCAAAGTAACTCCATCCTGCAGCAGTCACTCTTGATGGCCCACAGACTTACATGCCATGAGAGTCCCTATTTGTTCAAGGAGATGATTCTCTTCAGGGAGAAATCCAATTTCCAGGTCAGTGATGGAATCTAATTTTTTCATCAATAGGGGGCAGGTTGTCCAGTTCTGATCAATGGGATGTGAATGGTAGTATGCAAGAGGCTTCTTGAAAAAGTGTCCTTGTTCTTAAGAAGTAGGCTTTGGGACAAGAGTCCCACATCTTTCTCTGGATGTTGTCATCACTGGGAGAAGCATTGGGAAGGAGCAGCAGTCTGTGGTGATATAGGACCTTCTCTAGAGAAGATAGATAGTCTAGAGGAGGGTTGGGAAGACCTGCATCCAGGGTCATTGTTGGATCTGATGAATCAACCAACTCCGGAACTATCCTATCTTCAGACTCTTCAAAGAAGTCTAAGGAAACTTGGAAGCAGAACAAGAAACAGAAAGATGAAGTGAAATATCACTCAACAGGTAGCTCCTGCCAGATAATGTTAAGGATCAGCACTAAATCACCTAACCCATTTTTACTTATTCCTTTATCCTTTTCTCATTCCCATCTTCAGAAACCATTGGCAGCAGCATGGGCAGTAGCATCCAGAGAACAAAAATCATCTTGCCCAGTCAGGAGGTTGAAACCTAAAACAGGGGTACTGCAGCTCTGGCCACACTTTTCTTGTAACAGAACTACCTCTTGCTTAAAAAGGAAAATTGGAATCTAAAAATTCAAGTCCAGCACTATATTCTATCAGTTTGGAAATTAGCCCATTTCCTCCACTTGCCAGAATTCCCAATATGTGTAAAGCAACTTTACTAACCTTTTTGCACTGTGGCACCAAGATATGTACTAAATTAGATTTTCAGTCAAACCTCTATTTGTTACCAGGGAAATGGATTAAAAATCAAGCCATTAAATAGATGCTGTATGATTTTAGTTGAATTCATTTTCAGCATTTTGCTTTTAAAACAAAAATTCTGAGCTTTTTTCTGGGCAAGATGACAGAAGAGTAGGGGATCTTGATTCATCTGGTCCCTTGAATTAAGCTAGATAACTATCAGATCATTCTGAACACCTATGAATTCAATCTGAGATGTAAGAAAAGAATAGCTAAAATAAAACAAGTAGAAAAGTGACCACTTTTTGCAAGGTAGGAGGTGTGTAGAAGGGACTCTGATGGGATATATCTGAAGATAAACTGTGAGGGAGCCTCAGTGAGCTGGTTACTGGAAAGTGATATAGCTCCAGAGTGCAAAATCAGAACCTTTTGAAATCTGCTCCAATGGGAGATGTCTCTTCCTGAGAGGTGCTCAGGTATGAAGTGGAGCAGAATTGCAGAAGTGACAGTGTGGTCTCAGCATCCCCAGGGTCACAGAAAGAACAGGGGTGCCTGAGCTGGCAGAGTTCCCTGGCATTGGAGTGAGGAAACCGGTTACATTCAGTGAACCCAGGAGGAGGCTCTCAGTGCAGTTCACCATAGACTGCTCATCCTTGAGGGTTGAAAGAGGGGACCACAGTCTTTCAGCTCTGGGGCTGAAGATCCAGGAGGGCCATATTCATTTTTATCCTCTAGAGAGGTGGGGAAACCCTTCTGTGAACAAAAGCCACATAGAGCAACCCAAAGCAGCTTACACTAATCCTGGCTCCCAGGCAAGTGGTGGTGCAATTCCATATGGCAAAGACACCTGAGAATCAGTGCAATAGCCCCCCCACCCCCTCCGCCCCAGGAAGGCCAGCAGGAACATTAGGCTAATATCAAGTTTATGGATCACACAGAAGTGAAAAATGCCAGTGCAAAGGGAAAATAGTATATAGAATTCAAGGCTTTCTCATGAGCCTTTAGTCTTTCAGTTTAAAATCTTCTTTTTCTTTTTTCCTTTTTAACTAGTTTCTTATTTATCAAGTCTTTTTTAAGTCATTTTTAAAATTTTCATTTTTACAGTTACATTTTATAGATATATTCATTTTTGGCTTCCTCTTACTGTAGCCAATTTTATTTTTGCATATGTATAAGTTTTTCTTTCTTTAAATTTTGGGATCTGATGTCATCTAACAAACAGAAAAAATATACCCAGGATTGAGTGTATCACACTTTTTTGTCCACCTGTTAGATTATATTTCCTTTTTATATTCCTTTCTTTATTCTTTTTTGGTTTCTGATCTCTTCTGATTTGTCTAGTGTGTATTTCGCCAGGGTTATGGTTGATATTTTTGATGTTGTTCTCTCATTCATCTATTCTTCTTTGGGCAAAACGCCTAGAAGGAGGAAGTCACAACACAAGAAAAAAACAGAGGTAATACTCTGCCAACAGATATACTCGATATAGGTATAAGTAAAATGTCAGATCTGGAATTCAGGATAATGATTATAAAGTTACTAGCTGGGCTTGAAAAAAGAGTAAGACACTACAGAATTTCTTAGTGCAGAAATAAAATCTAGTCAGGCCCCAAATAAAAGTGCTTTAACTGAGTTGCAGTCTAAATTGAATGCTCTAACAGCTAGGGTAATGAGGCAGAAGAGAGTAAGTGACATAGAAGGAAAGTTCATAGAAAGGAAGGAAGCTAAAGAAAAGAGAGAAAAGCAACTAATGGATCATGAGGAGGGGTTATGAGAAATTGGTGATACCATAAAAAGAAACAATATTATAATTATTGGAGTCCCTGAGGAAGAATGAAGAGAGAGAGGGACCAAAGGCATATGTGAGCAAATAGTAACTGAGAATTTCCCTAATATGGGGAGGGAAACAGGCATTCAAGTCAAAGCAGTAGAGAGGACACCTTAAAAATCAATAAAAATAGATCAACACCCTGATATATAATAGCGAAGCTTCCAAATATCAGAAATAAAGAGAATATCCTGAAAGTAGCTGGAGACAAGAGGTTTTTAACATAACAGTTAGAAACATAAGACTGGCATCAGACCTATCCACAGAGACTAGACAGGCCAGAAAGGGCTGGCCTGATATATTCAAGTATTAATGAGAAAAGCATGCAGCCAAGAAGACTTTATCCGGCAAAGCTGTCATTCATAATGGAAGGAAAGATAAAGAACTTCCAAGACAGACATTAACTAAAAGAATTTGGGACCCCCTAAACCAGTCCTATAAGAAATATTAAAGGGGATCCTTTAAGAGAAGAGAGAGCCCAAAAGTAACATATACCAGAAAGAAAGAGAGACAATCTACAGAAATAGGGACTTTTCAGGCACTGCAATGGCACTAAATTAATATCTTTCAGTAGTTACTCTGAAAGTAAATGGGCTAAATGCTCCAATCAAAAGACACAGGGTATCAGATTAGATAACAAAGCAAGACTTATCCATATACTGTCTAAAAGACTCTCATTTTAGACATAAAGACAACTCTGGATTGAAAGTGAGGGATGGAGAACCATTTGTCTGCTAAAGGACATCAAAAGAAAGCTGGGGTAGTAGTCCTCATATCAGACAAATCAGATTTATTTATTTTTTATTTTTTTTTCAGATGTCAATCCTATTTATTTATTTATTCCCATTGTAATACCTGCACCACTGTACAATTCTCCCCCCCACCTCTTTTACAAAAAACTACATTTAATGTATTATTTGCCCCAGGGGTACAGGTATGTGAATCATCAGTCTTATAGCACTCACCATAGCACAGACCCTCCCCAATGTCCATAACCCAGCCACCCTATCTACTCCCCAACCCCCCAGTAACCCTCAGTTTGTGTCGTGAGATTAAGAGTCTTTTCTGGTTCAGACAAATAATATTTTTTATAATAAAATTAATGTATCTTACTTTATTTTAACATAAAAATTAATACACATGAAATTAAAGAAAGCTGAGAATGAGAAATACAGCTTTGCTATATCATATATACATCTAAAATAGAGCTCTAATATTAAGAAAGACTAGGTTAAATGCTGAGACCTAAGAGTCATTATTTTAATCATAGGTTCAACTTCAGACCATAGTTATTGATCCTCTGTTCTGAAAGAAGAGAAAATTCCTCCCAAACTCTGTCCACTATGTTATTTATACATTGTCAAGATTTAGTACAGTTATACCCTATTCCATAACTGCAATTTTCAGTTATTTTTTGTTCCATATTTAAATTAACCCATATCTATATCCAGTCCTACCAGTATGATTACTCCACCCCTCAATTCCTCAATTTTTCCTACAGTTGGCCAGATTTTTTTTATTTGCCCCAGGGGTACAGGTCTGTGAATCATCAGGCTTACACCTTTCGCAGCATTCACCAAAGCACAAACTCTCCCCAATGTCCATAACCCATCCACCCTCCCACCCCCCGGTAACCCTCATTTGTTTTGTGAGATTAAGAGTCTCTTATGGTTTGTCTCCTTCCCCATCCCATCTTGTTTCATTATTTTTTTCCCTCCCTAGCCCCCACAACACTCCACCCTGCCCCTCAAGTTCCTCATATCAGAGAGATCATATGATAATTTTCTTTCTCTGATTGACTAATTTCACTCAGCATAATACCCTCTAGTTCCATTCACGTCATTGCAAATGGCAAGATTTCGTTTCTTTTGATGGCTAGATAGTATTCCATTGTATATATATACCACATCTTCTGTATCCATTCATCTGTTGATGGACATCTAGGTTCTTTCCATAGTTTGGCTATTGTGGACATTGCTGCTATAAACATTCGGTGCATGTGCCCCTGAGGATCCCTACCTTTGTATCTTTAGGGTAAATACCCAGTTGTGCAATTGTTGGGTCATAGGGTAGCTCTATTTTCAAATGTNCTTTTTGAGGAATCTCCATACTGTTTTCCAGAGTGGCTGCACCAGTTTGCATTCCCACCAACAGTGTAGGAGGGTTCCCCTTTCTCCGCAACCTCGCCAACATCTGTCATTTCCTGACTTGTTGATTTTAGCCATTCTGACTGGTGTAAGGTGGTATCTCGCTGTGGTTTTAATTTGTATTTCTCTGATGCCGAGTGATGTTGAGCACTTTCTCATGTGTCTGTTGGCCATTTGGATGTCTTCTTTGGAGAAATGTCTGTTCATGTCTTCTGCCCATTTCTTGAGTGGGTTATTTATTTTATGGGTGTTGAGTTTGAGAAGCTCTTTATATATTTTNTCCTCAAGGATTTTGATGGATTCTTTTCTAACATTGAGGTCTTTTATCCATTGTGAGTCTATTTTGNTCATTTGCAAATATCTTCTCCCATTCTGTCAGTTGTCTTTTGGTTTTGTTGACTGTTTCCTTTGCTGTGCAAAAGCTTTTAATCTTGATGAAGTCCCAATAGTTCATTTATGCCCTTGCTCCCCTTGCCTTTGGTGAGGTTCCTAGGAAGAAGTTGCTGCGGTTGAGGTCGAAGAGGTTGCTGCCTGTGTTCTCCTCGAGGATTTTGATGGATTCCTTTCTCACATTGAGGTCTTTTATCCATTTTGAGTCTATTTTTGTGTGTGGTGTCAGGAAATGATCCAGTTTCATTTTTCTGCATGTGGCTGACCAGTTTTCCCAACACCATTTGTTGAAGAGACTGTCTTTTTCCCACTGGACATTCTTTCCTGCTTTGTCGAAGATTAGTTGACCATAGAGTTGAGGGTCCATTTTTGGGTTCTCTATTCTGTTCCACTGGTCTATGTGTCTGTTTTTGTGCCAGTACCATACTGTCTTGATGATGACGGCTTTGTAATAGAGCTTGAAATCTGGAATTGTGATGCCGCCAACTTTGCTTTTTTTTTTCAACATTCCTTTGGCTATTCGGGGTCTTTTCTGGTTCCATATAAATTTTAGGATTATTTGTTCCATTTCTTTGAAGTAAATTGCTGGTATTTTGATGGGGATTGCATTAAATGTGTAGATTGCTCTAGGTAGCATAGACATTTTCACAATATTTATTCTACCCATCCATGAGCATGGAATGTTTTTCCACTTCTTTGTGTCTTCCTCAATTTCTTTCATGAGTACTTTATAGTTTTCTGAATACAGATTCTTTGCCTCTTTGGTTAGGTTTATTCCTAGGTATCTTATGGTTTTGGGTGCAATTGTAAATGGGATTGACTCTTTAATTTCTCTTTCTTCTGTTTTGTTGTTGGTATATAGAAATGCAACTGATTTCTGTGCATTGATTTTATATCCTGACACTTGACTGAATTCCTGTATGAGTGCTAGCAGTTTTGGAGTGGAGTCCTTTGGGTTTTCCACATAAAGTATCATATCATCTGAAGAGTGAGAATTTGGCTTCTTCCTTTCCGATTTGGATGCCTTTTATTTCTTTTGTTGTCTGATTGCTGAGGCTAGGACTTCTAGTACTATGTTGAATAGCAGTGGTGATAGTGGACAGCCCTGCCATGTTCCTGACTTTAGGGAAAAAGTTCTTAGTTTTTCTCCATTGAGAATGATATTCATTGTGGGTATTTCGTAGATGGCTTTGATGATATTGAGGTATGTACCCTCTATGCCTACACTGTGAAGAGTTTGATCAAGAAAGGCTGCTGTACTTTGTCAAATGCTTTTTCAGCATCTATTGAGAAGATCATATGGTTTCTTGTTCTTTCTTTTATTAATGTCTTGTATCACATTGATTGATTTGCGAATGTTAAACCAACCTTGCATCCCAGGAATAAATCCCACTTGGTCGTGGTGAATAATCCTTTTTATGTGCTGCTGGATCCTATTGGCTAGTATTTTGTTGAGGATTTTTGCATCCGTATTCATCAAAGATATTGGTCTGTAATTCNTACCCTCCCACCCCCCAGTAACGCTCAGTTTGTTTTGTGAGATTAGGAGTCTCTTATGGTTTGTCTCCTTCCCCATCCCATCTTGTTCCATTATTTTTTCCTCCCTACCGCCCACGAACCCCCACCCTGCCCCTCAAGTTCATCATATGAGAGAGATCATATGATAATTTTCTTTCCCTGTTTGACTTATTTCGCTCAGCATAATACCCTCCAGTTCCATCCATGTCGTTGCGAATGGCAAGATTTCGTTTCTTTTGATAGCTGCATAATATTCCATTGTATATATATACCACATCTTCTTTATCCATTCATCTGTTGATGGACATCTAGGTTCTTTCCATAGTTTGGCTATTGTGGACATTGCTGCTATAAACATTCGGGTGCACGTGCCCCTGAGGAACACTACCTTTGTGTCTTTAGGATAAATACCCAGTAGTGCGATTGCTGGGTCGTAGGGTAGCTCCATTTTCAACTTTTTGAGGAATCTCCATACTGTTTTCCAGAGTGGCTGCACCAGTTTGCATTCCCACCAACAGTGTAGGAGGGTTCCCCTTTCTCCGCAACCTCGCCAACATCTGTCATTTCCTGACTTGTTGATTTTAGCCATTCTGACTGGTGTAAGGTGGTATCTCGCTGTGGTTTTAATTTGTATTTCTCTGATGCCGAGTGATGTTGAGCACTTTCTCATGTGTCTGTTGGCCATTTGGATGTCTTCTTTGGAGAAATGTCTGTTCATGTCTACTGCCCATTTCTTGACTGGGTTATTTGTTTTATGGGTGTTGAGTTTGAGAAGCTCTTTATAGATTTTGGATACTAGCCCTTTATCTGATATGTCATTTGCAAATATCTTCTCCCATTCTGTCAGTTGTCTTTTGGTTTTGTTGACTGTTTCCTTTGCTGTGCAAAAGCTTTTAATCTTGATGAAGTCCCAATAGTTCATTTTTGCCCTTGCTTCCCTTGCCTTTGGTGAGGTTCCTAGGAAGAAGTTGCTGCGGTTGAGGTCGAAGAGGTTGCTGCCTGTGTTCTCCTCGAGGATTTTGATGGATTCCTTTCTCACATTGAGGTCTTTTATCCATTTTGAGTCTATTTTTGTGTGTGGTGTCAGGAAATGATCCAGTTTCATTTTTCTGCATGTGGCTGACCAGTTTTCCCAACACCATTTGTTGAAGAGACTGTCTTTTTCCCACTGGACATTCTTTCCTGCTTTGTCGAAGATTAGTTGACCATAGAGTTGAGGGTCCATTTTTGGGTTCTCTATTCTGTTCCACTGGTCTATGTGTCTGTTTTTGTGCCAGTACCATACTGTCTTGATGATGACGGCTTTGTAATAGAGCTTGAAATCTGGAATTGTGATGCCGCCAACTTTGCTTTTTTTTTTCAACATTCCTTTGGCTATTCGGGGTCTTTTCTGGTTCCATATAAATTTTAGGATTATTTGTTCCATTTCTTTGAAGTAAATTGCTGGTATTTTGATGGGGATTGCATTAAATGTGTAGATTGCTCTAGGTAGCATAGACATTTTCACAATATTTATTCTACCCATCCATGAGCATGGAATGTTTTTCCACTTCTTTGTGTCTTCCTCAATTTCTTTCATGAGTACTTTATAGTTTTCTGAATACAGATTCTTTGCCTCTTTGGTTAGGTTTATTCCTAGGTATCTTATGGTTTTGGGTGCAATTGTAAATGGGATTGACTCTTTAATTTCTCTTTCTTCTGTTTTGTTGTTGGTATATAGAAATGCAACTGATTTCTGTGCATTGATTTTATATCCTGACACTTGACTGAATTCCTGTATGAGTGCTAGCAGTTTTGGAGTGGAGTCCTTTGGGTTTTCCACATAAAGTATCATATCATCTGCAAAGAGTGAGAGTTTGACCTCTTCCTTGCCGATTTGGATGCCTTTTATTTCTTTTTGTTGTCTGATTGCTGAGGCTAGGACTTCTAGTACTATGTTGAATAGCAGTGGTGATAGTGGACAGCCTTGCCGTGTTCCTGACTTTAGGGGAAAAGCTCTCAGTTTTTCTCCATTGAGAATGATATTCGCTGTGGGTTTTTCGTAGATGGCTTTGATGATATTGAGGTATGTACCCTCTATGCCTACACTATGAAGAGTTTTGATTAAGAAAGGGTGCTGTACTTTGTCAAATGCTTTTTCAGCATCTATTGAGAGGATCATATGGTTCTTGTTCTTTCTTTTATTAATGTCTTGTATCACATTGATTGATTTGCGAATGTTAAACCAACCTTGCATCCCAGGAATAAATCCCACTTGGTCGTGGTGAATAATCCTTTTAATGTGCTGTTGGATTCTATTGGCTACTATTTTGTTGAACATTTTTGCGTCCGTGTTCATCAAAGATATTGGTCTATAATTATCCTTTTTGATGGGGTCTTTGCCTGGTTTTGGGATCAAGGTAATGCTGGCCTTGTACAATGAGTTTGGAACTTTTCCTTCCATTTCTATTTTCTGGAACAGTTTCAGGAGAATAGGTATTAATTCTTCTTTAAATGTTTGGTAGAATTCCCCTGGGAAGCCGTCTGGCCCTGGGCTCTTGTTCGTTGGGAGATTTTTGATGACTGCTTCAATCTCCTTACTGGTGATGGGTCTATTCAGGTCTTCAATTTCTTCCTGGTTCAGTTTTGGTAGTTTATATTTCTCTAAGAATACATCCATTTCTTGCAGATTGTCCAATTTCCTGGTGTAGAGTTGCTCATAATATGTTCTTAGAATTGTTTGTATTTCTTTGGTGTTGGTTGTGATCTCTCCTCTTTCATTCATGATTTTATTAATTTGAGTCCTTTCTCTTTTCTTTTGGATAAGTCTGGCCAGGGGTTTATCAATCTTATTAATTCTTTCAAAGAACCAGCTCCTAGTTTCATTGATTTGTTCCACTGTTCTTTTGGTTTCTATTTCATTGATTTCTGCTCTGATCTTTATGATTTCTCTTCTCCTG
>LNAC01000687.1:37782-64695 GCA_002007465.1 Ailurus styani | reverse complement strand
AGGGGTACAGGTCTGTGAATCATCAGGCTTACATCTTTCACAGCATTCACCAAAGCACAAACCCTCCCCAATGTCCATAACCCATCCACCCTATCCCTACCCTCCCACCCCCCAGTAACCCTCAGTTTGTTTTATGAGATTAGAAGTCTCTTATGGTTTTTCTCCATGAATTTTTAAAAATTCTTTGTTAATTTCTTTGTTTACCNTTTCCTGGTTGACCCATTCATTCTTGAGTAGGGTGTTCTTTAGCCTCCATGTATTTGAGTTCTTTCCAACTTTCCTCTTGTGGTTGAGTTCTAGTTTCAGAGCATTATGGTCTGAAAATATGCAGGGAATGATCCCAATCTTTTGGTACCTGTTGAGACCTGATTTGTGACCCAGAATATGGTCTATTCTGGAGAATGTTCATGTGCACTAGAGAAGAATGTGTATTCTGTTGTTTTGGGATGGAATGTCCTGAATATATCTGTGATGTCCAACTGGTCCAGGGTGTCATTTAAAGCCTTTATTTCCTTGTTGATCTTTTGTTTTGATGATCTGTCCATTTCAGTAAGGGGGGTGTTAATGTCCCCTACTAATATTTTATTATTATCTATGTGTTTCTTTGATTTTGTCATTAATTGGTGTATATAATTGGCTGTTTCCATTTTAGGGGCATAGATATTTATGATTTTTAGATCTTATTGTGGGACATATCCTTTAAGTATGATATAGTGTCCTTCCTCATCTCTTATGATATTCTTTGGCGTAAAATCTAATTTATCTGATTTAAGGATTGCCACTCCAGCTTTCTTTTGCTGTCCATTGGCATGGTCAATTGTTTTCCACCCTCTAGCTTTAAATCTGGAAGTGTCTTTGCGTGTAAGATGAGTTTCTTGTAGACAGCATATCGATGGGTCTTGTTTTTTTATCCATTCTGAGACCCTGTGTCTTTTAGTTGGGGCATTTAGTCCATTTACATTCAGAGTAACTGTTGAAAGATATGCATTTAGAGCCATTGTATTGCCTGTAAGGTGACTGTTACTGTATATTGTGTTTCTTCCTTTCTGGTCTATGTTTCTTTTAGGTTCTCTTTGCTTAGAGGACCCCTTTCAATATTTCCTGTAGGGCTGGCTTGGTGTTTGCAAATTCCTTGAGTTTTTGTTGGTCCTGGAAGATTTTTATCTCTCCTTCTATTTTCAATGATAGCCTAGCTGGATATAGTATTCTTGGCTGCATATTTTTCTCATTTAGTGCTCTGAATATATCATGCCAGTTCTTTCTGGCTTGCCAGGTCTCTGTGGATAGGTCTGCTGTCATTCTAATATTTCTACCATTGTACGTTATAGACCTCTTGTCCTGAGCTGCTTTCAGGATTTTCTCCTTGTCACTAAGACTTGTAAGTTTTACTATTAGATGATGGGGTGTGGACCTATTTTTATTGATTTTGAGGGGGGTTCTCTGTGCCTCCTGAATTTTGATGCTTGTTCCCTTCGCCAAATTAGGGAAATTCCATATTAAAATTTGCTCCAATATACCTTCTGTTCCCCCTTCCTCTTCTGGGATACCAATTATTCTAGTATTGTTTCTTCTAATGGTAGTACTTATCTCTCAAATTCTTCCCTTATGGTCCAGTAGTTGTTTGTCTCTCTTTTCTTCCTCTTCTTTTTTCTCTGACATTTTATCTTCTAAATCACTAATTCTGTCTTCTGCTTCATTTATTCTAGCAGTAAGAGCCTCCATTTTCAATTGCACCTTATTAATAGCTTTTTTGATTTCAGCTTAGTTAGATTTTAGTTCTTTTATTTCTTCAGAAAGGATTTTTATTTCTCTAGAGAGGAATTCTCTATTATCTCTAATGGTTTTTTTCGAGCCCAGCCAGCACCATAAGAATCATCATTCTGAACTCTAGTTCTGTCATATTTCTAACGTCCACATTGATTAGGTCCCTAGCCATCATTACTGCCTGTTGTTCTTTTTTTTTGTGTTGATTTTTTCCGCTTCGTCATTTTATGCAGATAAGAATAGATGGATGAGAGAACCAAGTACTAAAGGATAGCAGTGACCCCAGAGAAATATACACTAACCTAATCAGAACAGACTTGGAACTGGGGAGAAAAGAAAGAGGGAAAAAACCAAAAAACCAAAAAACCAAATCATACAAACAAAAACAAAACAAAACAAAACAAAAATAAGTAAAACAAAATCCTATACTTCTATCTATATTATCTATTTCTGGTTCTATATCTATGTCTGTCTCTGACTCTATCTGTATCTCTATCTGTATCTCTATTATCTCTATCTATTAGACTGGTGAATTGAACCATACCCTATATGTATACAAAAAATAGGGTTAAATACAGTGAAGGAATAAAATATGATTATAACAATGAAAATTAAAAAAGATTAAAAAGTGTTGATAAGATATAATAGTTAAACACGTTAAAATAGGAAAAAGGATACAATTTAAAAGAAAAAAGTAAGAAAAAAATTCAAAGAATTTAACTTTGAATGGCTAAAGAATCATGGGGAAAAAGCCATTAATTCTCTGCGTTGCTTTCCCTTAGCTCTGGAGTTCCACAATTCTCAGCAATCTCGAACTTGACTTTGGTTGGATTTTTTTTCTGGTCTTCTGGGGGAGGGGCCTGTTGCTGTGATTCTCAAGTTTCTTTGCCTGAGGCGGATTCGCACTGCCCTCGCCAGGGGCCAGGCTAAGTAATCAGCTTGGGTTCACTCTCGAGAGCTTTTGTTTCCTGAATGCTATCCACAGGGCTTTGGAGTACAGCGGTGAAAATGGAGGTTCCCAGTCTCCGACCTGGAGGAGCTGAGAGCCTGGGGCCTAACTCCTCAGTGCGCCTCAGAGAAAAGAAGTCCCTCCTGTCTCCTGGTCTCTGGCCACTCTCCGAGCTCACCCGGCCTATCACCAAGCATCTCTCTGTCTGGCACGTCCCCGTTTAGAATATCCGAACCTGGCAGATTCCTTCAGCTGCTCCTGTGCCACCCCTCCTCGAGGAGGAAGGAGGGGTCTCTCTGGCTCTGCCACCAGTGGGTTCCCTGCTCACAGAGCAGTGGCCCGACCGTGATTTGGATCCCAGCCCACAGTAATACTGAGCTGAGTGACACCTTTTCAGCTCGGCTCCATCTCTCCCATCAGCTTCTCTATGATACCTGGAGCTTGGTCGCGTTTAGACACCCCTGGTCTTTTTGTGTCCCCGTGGGTCCTGAGACCACACTGTCCCTGCAGGGGCTTCACCCCCTGCTTGGCCTCTGGGGCGACATCCCTCAGTGGAGCTGACTTCTAACAGTTCTGAGTTTGTGCTCCACTGTTCGCTCACCTGCCGGGAGCCGGCCCCTCCCCCCAGGGTCTATCTTCTCATCCCTTCAAATTCACTTCTCCACACATCCTACCTTCCGGAACGTGGCCGATTTTCTGTTCCTGGAATTGATGCTCTTCTCTTCGATCTCTTGTAGAATTTGTAGGTGTTCAGAATAGTTTGATAGCTATCTGGGTGAATTTCTGGGACCTGATGATAATCGGTCTCCTACTCCTCTGCCATCTTGCTGCTTCTTGACAAATTAGATTTAAACCAAAGACTGTAGTAAGGGATGAAGAGGGACAATATATCATACTTAAAACATCTATTCAATTTTAAATATTTATGCTCCTCACTTGGGAGAAGCCAAATATATAAACCAATTAATAACCAAATTAAAGAAACACAATGATGATAATACAATGATAAAAATACAATAATGGTAAGAGACTTCAACACCCCTCTCACAGCAATGAACAGATCATTCAGGTGGAAGATCAACAAAACAAAGATTTTGAATGATGGACTGGACCAGATGTCCTTCTCAGATATACACAGAACATTCCACATTAATACAACAGACTATAGGTTTTTCTTGAGTGCACTTGGGACAATCTCCAGTATAGATCACAAATCATGTCTCAAAAAGTACCAAAAGATTGGGATTTTCCCTTGCATATATTCAGACCACAATGCTTTGAAACTGGAACTCATATGTGAGAGAAACTTGTAAGGAGCTCAAAAACTTGGAGGTAAAAGAACATCCTTCTAAAGAATGAATGGGTCAATAAGGAAGCTAAAGAAGAAATTTGAAAATTCATGGAAACTAATGAAAATGAAAACATATTTGTTCAAAACCTTTGGGATAGGATTAAGGCAGTCCTAAGAGGGAAGTACATTGCTATACAAGCTTTCTTGAAACAATTAGAAAAATCTCAAATACACAAGCTAACCTTATACCTAAGNTCAAAACCTTTGGGATAGGATTAAGGCAGTCCTAAGAGGGAAGTACATTGCTATACAAGCTTCTCTTGAAACAATTAGAAAAATCTCAAATACACAAGCTAACCTTATACCTAAATGACCTGGAGAAAGAACAGCAAATAAAGCCTAAACCAAGTAGGAGAAGAGAAATAATAAAGGTTAGAGAAGACATCAATGAACTAGAAACAAGTTAAATGAAACTAGAACCTGGTTCTTTGAAAGAATTAAGATAGATAAACCTCTAGCCAGACGTATCAAAAAGAAAAGAGAAAAAAGCCAAATTAATAAAATCATGAATGAAACATGACCAACACCAAGGAAACACAAACAATTTTAAGAATATATCATGAGCAACTATATGCCAATGAATTAGGCAATCTGGAAGAAATGGACACATACCTGGACACTTATAAACTACCAACACTGAAACAGGAAAAAATAGAAAATGTGAACAGACACATAACCAGCAAGGAAATTGAAACAGTAATAAAAAATCTCCTAACAAGCAAGAGTACAGGGCCAGATGGCTTCCCAGAGGAATTTTACCAAACATTTAAAGAAGAACTGTGCCTATACTTCTGAAGCCATTTCAAAAAATAGAAATGGAAGAAAAATTTTAAAACTTGTTCTATGAGGCCAGCATTATCTTGATCCCAAATCCAGACAAAGAAAATACCACCAAAAAGGAGAATTACAGACCAATATCCCTGATGAAGATGGAAACCAAAATACTCAAGATACTAGCCAATAGGATCCAACAGTACATTAAAAGGATTATTCACCACAACAAAGTTGATTTATTCCTGGGCTGCAAAGGTGGTTCAACATTTGCAAATCAATCTATGTGATAGATCACATTAATAAAAGAAAGGACAAAAACCATATGATCCCCTCAATTGATGCAGAAAAAGTGTTTGACAAAAGATAGCATGCTTTCTTGATTAAAACCCTCCACAGTGTAGGGATAGAGGGCATATACTTCAATAATATGAAAGCCATCTATGAAAATCTGACAGTGAATATAATTATCACTGGGGAAAAACTGAAAGCTCTTACCCTAAGGTCAGGAACATGACAGAGATGCCCACTCTTACCATTGTTGTTCACCATAGTACTAGAAGTCCTAGCCTCAGCAATCACACAACAACAACAACAGAAACAAATAAAAGGTATTCAAATTGGCAAAGAAGAAGTCAACTTCTCTCTCTTCTCAGATGCCATGATACTTTATGTGGGAAAACCAAAAGACTCCTCCCCCAAATTACTAGTGATGGGCATCAGGTTGGGCATGTGATGTGATGAGCACCGTGTGTTATAAGCAAATGATAAATTATTGAACACTACATCTGAAACTAATGATGTACTCTATGTTGACACTTGAATTTAAATACACAAAGAAAAAAATAAAAATGATGATTCAAATAGCGAATTTTCAGTGATTTTTTTTGATTTACAGGTGCCCCAGCTCAAGTCAAGGACTTCTCCAATTTGTACCAAGGGTGGGAGCAAACAGGAATGTTGGGTTTAGGATATCTTTTCCCCGATTTAATTTTACCCCTTATCCTGGCAGTTCTGATAAATATTTGATATTTTATTGTCCTCATATTATTGATTCATGTGAAGATATGATTCATATACAATTATGCTTGAAAAAGAATATAATAATTACTGGTTTTAGTGTGTGCTACAGCCCAGAACTGTAACTCTTGATAAGAAAAAACCCATCATGAGTGCAGAAGAAAAACCATAAGAGACTCTTAAATATAGGAAACAAACTGAGGGTTGCTGGAGGGGAGATGAGTGGGGGGATGGTGTAACTCAGTGATGAGCATTAAGGAGGGCACAGGATGTGATGAGCACTGGGTATTATACGCAACTAATGAATTTTTGAACTCTGTATCTGAAACAAATGATGTACTATATGTTGGCTAATTGAAATGAAATGACAATTTCCACTGTATATATTTATAAATAGATATATTTGTAAAGCTATAAGTCAAAATTATTTCTTCTGTGACCATGATATTGCATCAGGCACCTTTCCATGTGTGTAAATTGCTTTTAGAGACATTTGAACTAAAAGTGTTTCTAAAATTTTATTATGGGCCCCTGGGTGGCTCAGTTGGTTAAGCAACTGCCTTCGGCTCAGGTCATGATCCCGAGTCCCGCATCGGGTTCCTTGCTCAGCAGGGAGCCTGCTTCTCCCTCTCCCTCTGCCTATTGCTCTGCCTGCTTGTACTCTCTCTCTCTCTCTCTCTGTGTTAAATAAATAAATAAAAATTCTTTAAAAAATAAAATTTTATGATTACACTTTTGTATTAGAACTGGGATTTTTCTGATAGGAAAGCATGACAGTTGTACAGTCAGTAAATGTTAGAAAATGTCTGATCGTGGGAATTCTTTTCAGCTATTCATCTCAATCAAGCATGATTACAGGGAATTGCTTTTGATTTCTCCCTGGGAACTGGGAATCTCAGCATGTCACTCTGAAACAAAAACACAATCAAGAAGGGTCACATTTCTTTTTTTTTAAATTTTATTTTATTTTTTACAGTGATCCAAGATTTCATTGTTTATGCACCACACCCAGTGCTCCATGCAATACGTGCTCTCCTAAATACCCACCACCAGGCTCACCCATCCCACCTCTTCCCTCCCCTCCATCACCCTGTTTGTTTCTCAGAGTCCACAGTCTCTCATGGTTCATCTTCCCTTCTGATTTACCCCTATTCACTTTTCCTTCCCTTCCCCTAGAGTCCTGCATTTTATTCCTTATGTTCCACAAGTAAGGGAAACCATATGATAATTGACTTTCTCTGCTTGACTTATTTCACTCAGCATAATCTCCTCCAGACCCGTCCATGTTGATACAAAAGTTGGGTATTCATCCTTTCTGGCAGCTGCATAATATTCCATTGTATATATGGACCACATCTTCTTTATCCATTCATCTGTTAAAGGGCATCTTGACTCTTTCCACAGTTTGGCAATTGTGGACATTGCTGCTGTGAACATTGGAATACATATGGCCCTTCTTTTCACTACATCTGTATCTTTGGGGTAAATACCCAGTAGTGCAAAGGCAAGGTCATAGGGTAGCTCTATTTTAATTTTTTGAGGAATCTTCACACTGTTTTCCAAAGTGGCTGCACCAACTTGCATTTGACTAACAGTGAAAGAGGGTTCTCCTTTCTCCATATCCTCTCCAACACTTGTTATTTCCTGTCCTGTTGATTTTGGCCATTCTAAATTATGTAAGATGATATCTCAGTGTGATTTTGATTTGAGTTTCCCTGATGGCTAGTGATCATGAACATTTTTTCATGTGTCTCTTGGCCATTTGTATGTCTTCTTTGGAGAAGTATCTGTGCATTTTTTGATATAATTATCTGTTTTTTGGGGGTTGAGCTTGAGAAGTTCTTTATAGATCTTGGATATCAGACCTTTGTAGTGTCATTTGCAAATATCTTCTCCCATTCCATAGGTTGCCTCTTTGTTTTGTTGAGTCTTTCCTTTGCTGTGCAGAATCTCTTTATTTTGATGAAGTCCCAAAAATTCATTTTTGCTTTTGTTTCCTTTGCCTTTGGAGATGTGTCTTGAAAGAAGTTGCTGTGGCCAATGTCAAAGAGGTTACTGCCTATGTTCTCCTCTAGGATTTTGATAGATTCCTGCCTCACATTGAGGTCTTTCATCCATTTTGAGTTTATCTTTGTGTGTGGTATGAGAGAATAGTCAAGTTTCATTCTTCTATACATAGCTGTCCAATTTTCCCAGCACCATTTATTGAAGAGACTGTCTTTTTCCACTGGATATTTTTTCCTGCTTTGTCGAAAATTATTTGACCATAAATTTGAGGGTCCATATCTGGACTCTCCACTCTGTTCCATTGGTCTATGTGTCTGTTTTTGTTCTAGTACCATGCTGTCGTGGTGATCACAGCTTTGATGTGATGCCCCCAGCCTCGTTTTTCTTTTTCAACATTTCTTTAGCAATTCAGGGTCTTTTCTGGTTCCATACAAATTTTAGGATTGTTTGTTCTAGCACTTTGAAAAATGCCAGGGAACTTTGATTGGGATGGAATTGAAAGTATAGATTTCTCTGGGCAGTATAGACATTTTAACAATGTTTATTCTTCCAATCCACAAGCATGGAATGCTTTTCCACCTTTTTGTATCTTCTTCAATTTCTTTCATGAGTGTTCTGTAGTTCCTCGAGTACAGATCCTTTACCTCTTTGGTTAAGTTTATTCCAAGCTAAAGACCATCCTGCTCAAGAATGTTTGGATCAACCAGGAAATCAAAGAAGAATTTAAACAATTCATGGAAACCAAGGAGAATGAAGACACATTGGTCCAAAACCTATGGGATACAGCAAAGTTGGTACTAAGGGGGAAATACATAGCCATCCAAGCCTCACTCAAAAATACTGAAAGATCCTAGGCACCTGGGTGGCTGAGTGGGTTAAAGCCCCTGCCTTCAGCTCAGGTCATGATCTCAGGGTCCTGGGATTGAGGCCCGCATCAGACTCTCTGCTCAGAAGGGAGCCTGCTTCCTCCTCTCTCTCTGCCTGCCTCTCAGCCTACTTGTGATCTCCCTCTCTCTGTCAAATAAATAAAAAAGCCCAAAAATCTTAAAAAAATACTGAAAGATCCCCAATACACCAACTCTCTTTACACCTTAAGGAACTAGAAAATCAACAACAAATTAAGCCAACCCCATGCACAAGAAGGGAAATAATTAAGATTAGAACAGAGATCAATGAATTGGACACTAGAGATACAGTAGAACACATCAACAAAACTAGAAGCTGGTTCTTTAAAAGAACTAATAAGGTTGATAAACCACTGGCCAAACTAATCCAAAAGAAAAGTGAGAGGACTCAAATTAATAAAATTATGAATGAAAGGGGAGAGATCACGACTAACACCAAGGAAATAGAAACAATCATCAGAAACTATTGTCAAAAGCTATATGGCAATAAGTTAAGCAACCTAGAAGAAATGGATACATTCCTGGAAACCTATAAACTTCCAAGACTGAAACAGGAAGAAACTGACAGCCTGAATAGACCAATATCTAGCAATGAGATTGAAGTGATGATCAAAAACCTCCCCAAAAACAAGATTCCAGGACCTGACAGATTCCCTGGTAAATTCTACCAAACATTCAAAGAAGAAATAATACCCATTCTCTTGAAGCTTTTTCAAAAAAGAGAAACAGAGGGAAAACTTCCAGACTCTTTCTATGAAGACAGCATTACCTTGATCCCCAAACCAGGCAAAGACCGGATCAAAAAGAATTTCAGACCAATATCCCTGATGAATATGGATGCCCAGATTCTCAACAAGATCCTAGCTAATTGGGTCCAACAGTACATTAAAAAGATTATCCACCATGACCAGGTGGGATTTATCCCTGGGATGCAAGTGTGGTTCAACATTCCCAAATAATTCAATGTGATAAAACAAATCAATAAGAGAAGAGAGAACTACATGGTCCTCTCAGTTGATGCAGAAAAAGCATTTGACAAAATACAGCATCCTTTCGTGATTAAAACTCTTCAAAGTATAGGGATAGAAGGAACATTCCTCAACTTCATAAAATCTATCTATGAAAAAACCACAGCGAATATCATCCTCAATGGGGAAAAACTGGCAGCTTTCCCATTGAGATCAGGAACATGACAAGGATGCCCACTGTCACCACTGTTGTTTAACATAGTACTAGAAATCCTAGCAACAGCAATCAGACAACAAAAAGAAATAAAAGGTATTCAAATCGGCAAAGAAGAAGTCAAACTCTCTTTGCAGATGACATGATACTTTATATGGAAAATCCAAAAGACTCTACCCCCAAACTACTAGAACTTATACAGAAATTCAGTAATGTGGCAGGATACAAAATCAATCCACAGAAATCAGTTGCTTTCTTATACACTAGCAATGAAAATATAGAAAGGGAAATTAGAGAATTGATTCCATTTACTATAACACCAAGAACCATAAGACATTTCTTTTTTTATATAAAGATTTTTATTTATTTACTTGAGAGAGAGAGAGAGAGAGAGAGAGANAGAGAGAGAGAGAGAGAGAGAGAGAGAGAGAGAGAGAGATTGGAGAGAGCACAAGCAGGAGGAATGGCGGAGGGAGAGGGAGAAGCAGACTCCCCACTGAACCTGATGTGGGTCTTGATTCCAGGACTCTGGTATCATGACCTGAGCAGAAGGCTGATGCTTAACTAACTGGTGCCATATCACTTTTCATTATTACTCAATGTTTCAGATCCCAGTTGTCGAATAAGTCCTCATTAGGAAAATTATTTGCATATATGATAGACTTATTTAATATAAACTATGAAGCCACATTAGATGTTTATTGCTAAACATTTAGAGAAGAAATGTCTCCAATAATTATGGAAAACATCTGCACAATAACATTCTTTTAAAAAACACTTGAGAAAATTCTGTTTTATGTTTATCCCCCTACGTTTTGATTACTGCTGTTTTTTTTAAATTTTATTTTTATTCTTTGCCCAAGGGGTACAGGTCTGTGAATCATCAGGCTTACATCTTTCACAGCATTCACCAAAGCACAAACCCTCCCCAATGTCCATAACCCATCCACCCTATCCCTACCCTCCCACCCCCCAGTAACGCTCAGTTTGTTTTGTGAGATTAGGAGTCTCTTATGGTTTGTCTCCTTCCCCATCCCATCTTGTTTCATTATTTCTCCCTCCCTACCCCCACTATCCCTTGCCCTGCTCCTCAAGTTCCTCATATCAGAGAGATCATATGATAATTGTCTTTCTCTGATTGATTTGTTTTGCTCAGCATAATAGGGACAAAATGATTACTCTGAGTCCCATAACTGGAACAAAGAGAGGGGCAAAGGAGCTGTACTACCAGACACTGCCAAGAAGAGCAGGGTAGTGGTGAAGCCCTGAGTCCAGGTGAACTCTTGTTTTTATTATCCTAGAGCATAAAGTATGTGAAAGCAAAGAAAAAAACAACTCAAGAAAGCAATCATGTGAGGGGCAGGAAGGAACTGTGTAGGGGACTATCAGCATGGGTCTTAGTGAAGCATTAGCTAGGGGGCTGCAGGATACGGGAGAGCTGACCTCAGTAGGCCTATATTATCCACCACCATTGCTGTTTTCAGCATGTACTGTTTTCAATACCAAATGATGGGGAATGTTTGGCTTTTGCCTTATGGATACAGTTTTTGCCATATATGTCTTTCTGTTCTTACCGTTTTACCTGCTGAGGTCTTGCTTTCCCACATCTCCCCCTCTTTTGTTTACATGAGTTTAAATTTGAATGGATCTTAGAACACTACATCCAAAACTAATGATGTACTGTATGGGTGACTAACATAATGTAATAAAAAATAATAATACAAAATAATAAATAAATTTGAATAGAAGGTTACAAGGGGCAGTGGTTAGGGGATTGGCTGATAGCCAGACTGCTGCAGGAGGGCCATGATGGTTTCAGCATGAAGAGTTCTGTGAAACAGGTAGTAAAGGACTTTCAACACTGTAAGAAAACATGAGAGAAATAGTGTACCAAGACCTATGTTAATCCATATTTGGAAGTTAAGTCCTGAAAACTAGTTTTGAGGGTTAAGACAATGAGCCAGATCATTAAGGTGGACAACTGTGGCATTTTGTGTCTCTTAATGTAATTGAACCATTTGTTCATGTAATTGGCCTTGAAGGTTAAGAATGTCCTGACCCAGAAGAGAGTGAAATGCTCTGCGTAGAAGTTGTTAGACATCCTCCCAAGAAGGAGAGCTATTAAAGGGGACAGGGATGATACACATGGAGCAATATCCCACATCACAGCCGAGGCAACTGTGATTCCAAAGGGCTTGTGGATGTTCCCCTAGCCAAGAGACTGCTGCTTCCAGTACTTCAAGGCCCTGGAGGATTTCCTGATCAATTGTGGTGTGAGTGATTAAGTCAGAGGTTGTATTTTGTAGATAATGGTTTGTATGATGCACTGTTTGAATAGAATGGGAAAGAGTGACTACAGCTATAGCAGACATAGCTGCCTTGGTGATAAAAGCTATAATGGATGTTATGAGGAGTCTGAGAAATCTTTTGCTTCTAGTATGAGATAGAGCATTAGTAATTTGTTCTAAGTCAGAATCTCCAATCCAGACCCTGGTCAGGTTGACTGGGATCCATGCCTCAACCCTCTTTTTAAGTACAAAATATGAGTGATTTTTAGTTGGACTCTATTCAAATATAAACAGCAAGTGAGCCATGTGAAATTGGCAGCTAATATTACATTAAGTGTTGCTATCCAGGGATAATGAGAAGATGAGTTTATCTGAAAGGCAGAAGGCTCATGCGAGGACATAGCAAATATGTAGGGGCTAGAGGTATAAACCATAATCTTTTCAGTGTTGTATTGCTGGTAACCCAAGTACTCTTTTTACCCATAGCTCTTTGATAATTGCCTTGATGCACTGTGTGAGGAAGAAAGACAATTGCCAGGCATCAAATGTATTTTTTTTAAACAAAAAACAGTGAGTGTGTTGATGTATGCACAGCAGGGGCCCCACCAGTCATGGGTTCCAACATAAAGATTGTCCAGAATAGTTGTAAGGGAGGCTATAATGCCATGTGGTGCTAGAGGGGTTTTTTTTAATATTCTTTAAAAAAATTTAAAAATTTTTTTTCAGTGATCCAAGATTCATTGTTTATACGCCACACCCAGTGCTCCTTGCAATACGTGCCCTCCTAAATACCCACCACCAGGCTCACCCATCCCACCTCTCCCCTCCCCTCCATCACCCTGTTTGTTTCTCAGAGTCCACAGTCTCTCATAGCTCATCTCCCCTTCTGATTTACCCCAATTCACTTTTCATTTCCTTCCCCTAGAGTTCTCCATTTTATTCCTTATGTTCCACAAGTAAGGGAAACCACATGATAATTGACTTTCTCTGCTTGACTTATTTCACTCAGCATAATCTCCTCCAGACCCGTCCATGTTGATACAAAAGTTGGGTATTCATCCTTTCTGGCAGCTGCATAATATTCCATTATATATATGGACCACATCTTCTTTATCCATTCGTCTGCTGAAGGGCATCTTGGCTCTTTCCACAGTTTGGTGATTGTGGACATTGCTGCTGTGAACTTTGGAATACATATGGCCCTTCTTTTCACTACATCTGTATCTTTGGGGTAAATACCTAGTAGTGCAAAGGCAAGGTCATAGGGTAGCTCTATTTTAATTTTTTGAGGAATCGCCACACTGTTTTCCAAAGTGGCTGCACCAACTTGCATTTGACTAACAGTGAAAGAGGGTTCCCCTTTCTCCACATCCTCTTCAACACTTGTTATTTCCTGTCCTGTTGATTTTGGCCATTCTAACTGGTGTAAGAGGTATCTCAATGTGGTTTTGATTTGAGTTTCCCTGATAGAGTTTTGAACCAGGAGACACACTGGGACCCAATATTCTAGCACTTGTCCCTCAGACAGTGAATTTTCAGTGAAATTTGTTGATCTACAGGTGCCTGAGCTCAAATCAAGCCTTCAATTTGTACCAAGGGTGGGAGCAAACAGGAATGTTAGGTTTAGGATATCTTTTTCCCAATTTAGTTTTATCCCTTATCCTGGCAGTTCTGATAAATATTTGATATTTTATTGTCCTTATACAATTGATTCCTGTGAAGATATGATTCATATGGCATTGTGTTTGAAAAAGAATACAATAATTACTGGTCGTAGTGTGTGCTATGGCACAGAACGGTAACTCTCCATAAGAAAAAACCCATAATGAGTGAGTTTATGCCATACATTGTGATATCCAAGTTTGCTGCAGAATTTTCTGCAGTCTTGTAGGGGGCTGGATGCAGGAGGACAATTGCATCCTGTGTAGGTGGTATCATTGGTGGAAATGGAGGTGTTCAGTTTCCCCCTAAAGAAGGAAGTCAAAGACTGGGGGGGGGCGTTAAGATATGTGTCCAAGAAGTGTGATTTCCCAAAGAAATTGGGAGGAAGCCAAGGGGTCCCCATAACATGAACAGCACAGGTAACTTAGAAACTTAGTTTCTAAGTTGGAGTTAATAGTTACATGTGCAAACATGGAAAGGAGTAACTTTTCAGGGGTCATGGGTGTTCCCATGTTTTCTAAGTTTTTTTCTGCTTGTGTGTTGAGTTTTTTTTAGATCACCTCATGTTAGCCCAGAAGATTATGTCATGGGGGTTAGGGTTCCATACTCCATTTTTTGGTCATTCTCCCTGGGGGTGGCTGGACTGCAAGATGCTGAAGTTCTGGAATTGGGTTTGATCCCTGTAGATGCCAGCTCATGGTAAGGCCATACAGATTTTGCCAGAACCTAAAGAGGCCCCGAAAGAGACCTCTTCCCCATGTTAACAATTCCACTGGTCCTTGCCATTGGGTTCCTTGTAGGGTATGTCAATAGAGGACCAGAGGTTTGGGCCTTTTCTTGATCCAGAACAAAATGTCATTATGTGGCCATGAGACCTGATAAATTGCGATTTAAAAAATTTAGAGTAAACAGGGCTTTATAAAGGTGCTCCTGAGGGGAAGTACATCTCTCCATATTCCCTCTTTTTTGTTTATATAGTTGTGTTTTTATGAGGCCTTTGGCCTGTTTAACAATGGCCTGTCTGGTTGGGTTATATGGGATGCCAGTAACAGGTTTAATGTTCCATGTTTTGAAAAAGATTGCAAAGGTATCAAGCAGGACCATTTTTTAGTTTTAATTTGTTTAGGAAGGCCCATGGTGGCAATTGTAGAAAGGATACATTTTTTAATATGCTTACTTGCTTCTCCTGATTGGGCTGTGGCATGGAGTAGGCCAGAGAAGGTATTAATAGTGACATGGAGGTATTTAAGATGCTCAGAGGGTTTATAATGGGTGACAACCATATGTCATAACTCACTTTTTTATTAATCCCCAGGGATTAATCCCTTTTAGGGGAGTAATTTTGGAGTATTGTTGACAGGACAGGTTTTAGTGATTTTCTGAGCCTGCCATAAAGGTATTTTATAGGTTAAGGTCAGATCTCTGGCACCTTGGTGGAAAAATTGATGAGAAACAAGTGTTTCTTGAATGGTTGTAAAAAAACATTACCAATTTATCAGCTCTAGTATTACCTTCCACTAACACGTCTGGCAGGTCAGACTGAGATCTGATATGAGTAATCTGATATGAGTAATTCTGTCCTGGTTTGTATTAGACAGTGAAAGTGTTTAAATATATTTTAGAAATTGCATGATTACCATTATGGATAAAGGCTGTCTCAATGACCTGACTAGTGCCAGCTATGCAGGCAGTCATAGAAAATATTTAAAGGACAGTCTTGAAAATGTTGAAGAGCTGCAACGACATCACCGAGTTTGGCCCGCTGAGTGGAGCTGTGTGATGTGTAGTAAGAAAATGTTTCCAAATGCCCTGTTAAAGCCACGTGATTGAGCCCTTACCTAATTTCCCTTATCCATTCACAAAGACTAAAAAGGCATCAGGTATAGGAGTAGCAGATAGGACAGTAAAGGGAGTAAAGGGAAGGAGTTGAAAGCCTTGCAAGATTTTGTCTTGTGGCAAAGAAAAGTTAATGTTTCTATGATACTCTGCTATCACTACTTGAAAAATTTCAGATTGGTGGAGAGCCATGGGGAAATTTGTCTTAGAGAGTCCTGTATTAATGACATCTGGGTCCTGTCCAGCAAGCATTTGACATCTTGACCTTGTTTAATTAAGTAAACCCACTGCTCAAAATGAGTGCATAATTTTTGGGGGAACGATGGGCTTAAAATATACATTCTAAGACCCCAACATGTGGGAGAAATTGGCAGACAGGGCCCGTGGGACTATGAGGTGTGTTTAGGATTATAAAATGTATCAGTTTACGAAGATTGATTCATTCTAATTGATGAGTACTGAGCCATTTTGTTCTTTGTTTAAGTTCTCCCTTTGCTTTAGGGTAGAGGATTTAAGGAAAAAGGAGGTTGGGGTCTCCCTTTATGGTGTTAAAGAGGTCTTGTAGGCTTTAGTTGGGATGCCCATAGAGGGCCAAATCCAATTTATATTTCCTAGCAGGTTTTGAAGTCTCATAGTCTCCTTAATTGTAATAGTGACTCCTTGTAGTTGGATGTGTCTTTGAATAATAATATAGCCTAAATATTTCCATGGTTCCATTTTTGGTACTCTTTTAGGGGCAATTGTAAGCCTACCCTATTGGTATGATCTGCCAAATGGGCGTATGTTTTAGCTAGAGTGATGGCATCTGGATATGTCAAGAGAATATCATCCATATAGTGATATATTAGAGATTCAGGGAATGTAGTACAAGTGGGCCTTAGAGCATGGTCCACAAAATTCTGACAAATACTGGGACTGCTGATCATTCCTTGTGGAAGAACCATCCACCATTATCTCTTCAGTGGGGCTCCTGAATTAATGCAAGGCAAAGAGAAAGGGAATTTTTTCTATCATCTGGGCGCAGAAGAATTGTGAAAAAGTCTTTTAAATCAATTATGAGGAGGTGATGACCTTTGGGAATTAATGCTGGGTTTGTAAGACATGGTTGTAGTGCTCCATAAGGATTATGCTGGCATTTATTTGGCAGAGATCCTAGATAAGCCTCCATTTTCCTGACCTTTTAGGGATGCAGAAAATGTATGTGTTCCATAGACTATGTGAGGGCTCTATGTGGTTTGCTTTTAATTTCTCTTGTGTTAAGAAGGTTGCTTGTTGTAATTTCTCCCCTTCTAAAGACCACTGTTTCACCCAAACTAGTGGGCCAGGGAACCATTGTAGTTGGAGTGGCAGGAGAATGACAGTGGCCCTCACGATAAATTTGAAGAAGGGGTGCCAATACAAACTATTCCACTGACTGAGTAAGTCTTGTCCCTATAGGGTTATGCAAAGGTCTAAGACATAAGGCACAATTATGGCAGTTTGACTTGCTGGTCCAGTACATTTGAATGATTTTTTACTTTGTCAGGTGGTTTGGATTCCCCCCAAATCCACAACAGTCATAAGAGTGACAAGTCTTCCATGGAGGAGACCAGTCTTTGGAAGCAATGATGGGGACATCAGCTCCTGAATCTAGGAGTCCTGTAATAGATGTCTGTTCTATAGTAAGAGTTAGGAGAGGCCTCATATGAGAAAGTTTGGCTACCCAGAAAGCCCTAGTGTTCTCAAGTCACTTGGGGATTTGGGCTTTCTTTTTATGGGCAGGTGTTATTAAAGGAAGTAATAACAGCTGTGCCAATTGTGTCCTGGTGGTGAAGTAGTGATAGCACTGGTGATCATGATTTTGATTTGACCAGTATAGAGTCTATTAGTTCTGGAAGGACTTGAACACCTTGACAGGTGACATTTGATTTCTTCAATGTGAGGCCAACACTCTCTAGAGGGAGAGGGTCCCATAATGTGCTAAGAATCATTTTGATTGGATTGGCTTCATCTAAAAGGAGGTCCTCTGCAAGGGGTAAATCCAAACTAGCATTGTTTGAGGTTTTTGCCTGTAGTTTGGCTACTTGTGATCCAGAGGGGGTGACCCCATCTGAAGTGGTATACATGAGGGGGTGTGCATGTTCCAAGTTTGGCTCTTGGATTTTATACAGGGGTAGGAGCTGGTGACCTATTTCTGATTTCCTGAAATGTTGTTCCCCTTTGAGTCAAACCTTGAATGACATTGATTGGCCCAGTGAAAAACTTTTTTGCATTTAGGACATTTTTTTTTGGGTTTAGAGGCTTTTAAAAAATTTTTTTCTTTTTACATCCTCTGAAAATGTCCTTCCTGGCCACAACTGTAGCATCTTTGAGGCTGGAGAGCTGCAGCCAAGACTTGTGCCTTAGAAGTCTCTGTACCAATGTTTTGACAGGCATTTGCCATTTTGGTAATGTCATGATTATTGCCTCAAAGCAGGGCAAGAATCTTTTGTTAATCATCATTGGCATTTTCATAAGCCAATTGTAGCACCAAAACCTCAGCTGCTTGGGGGTTATCAATTTGCCTCATGACAGCCTTTTGTAGCAAATTAACAAAGTCAATGAAAGGTTCTGTGGGGTTTTGCCCGATGGTGACAAAGGAGCCGTGGGTATAATAACTTCACAGATTTTATTCCCTGATTTATGACCACCTGAGACTTTGAGTCAACACTTGCTTCTGTAATTGGGCCTGGGCATGAGGGTTAGTATAAGGGCCAGACCCAGTGAATATATCAAACCCTATAGGAATTGCATCACCCAAATTTTCTATAGAGCTAGCAGTAGCCACAACATTGAATTCTTGTAACCAAACAGTATATTGGGCTGTGGTTAAAACTGCTTTAATTTATCTTTCAATCCCAGGCAGTCATTTTATAGCCACGTCTGATGGCTTTTATCATCCCCTTAGTAAATGAGCTTTGAATTCCATTATCAGTTATGCTCTTTCTAAATTTCTTAAACACTGCAAAGGGTAGAGTCTCATGTCTGGGTCTTTGATTTCCTCCCCTTATTATGGGGAAAGCTTGCAATATTTCACCTTCAGTTTGCTGTCCCTCCCAAAAATGTCATTCAATGGTAGATTCATAATTAATGGCGGGCAGCTCTGGCAAGGATGGGAGAGCTGGAAGTAGGGGGTGAGACTTCAGAGTCTTCATTTAAGCATAAGGCATTATGGTCAGAGGAGGATAGCTCAGGAGGGAAAGAAGGAGGTGGCATGGGAGCAGAGGTCCCGGGAAGAAGAGAATGAGGAGATGGTGGCAACAAATCTGATGTTTTGGTTTCAGGGGAGTTCTTATCTTGTCTTTGGATAGGTCTCGAGGCTACTCCACACAGATAGATGGGAAACTTTCATAGGCTGTATAGTTTGGTGTAGCCAACGGCCAACCCTCTTCCAGTCCTCCAAATTTGGGCTCCCCTCTCTAGGGTACAACGGGCATTGTTGTCTAATAACTGTTAGTAATTCCATCACTTGTTGATGTTAGACTTTACATCCTGCTGCCTTTAAGCAGGAATTAAGGATTAAGCAATTGCAATTTGTGCTGCCTTTCTCACAAGAAAGAGAGCCACCCATGCTGGCAGGGGAAAGAGAAATAGCTGCAAAGAAAAGGAAACACAGAGAAAAGTAAACCAAGAAGAAAGTGAAAAAGAATTCAGGTGAAAAGTCTAAAATAACTTTGCAGTAGGCATGCTAGACTATGCCAGAGTCACCTATGTCCTTTATTGGAATGAAGTGTGGGCACCCTTTTCCTTTACCAGGCTTGGAAGCTCAGTCTTCTCACATGGGGAACCACTTGTTGCATAACGCATTCATTGAGAGACAATGATTACTCTGAGTCCAATAACTTGGAACAAAAAGAGGGCCAAAGGGGCTTTATCACCAGGGACTGCCAAGAAGTGCAGGGTAGAGGTGAAGCCCCTGAGTCCAGGTGAACTCTCGGTTTTATTATCCTAGAATGTCAGGTATGTGGAAGCAAAGAAAAAACAACTCAAGAAAGCAATCACGTGAGGGGCAGGAAGGAACTGTGTAGGGGACTATCAACATGGGACTTAGTGAGGCATTAAGTAGGGGGCTGCAGGATATGGGAAAGCTGGCCTCAGTAGGCCTATCTTATCCAACCTCAGTACCAGATGATGGGGAATGGTTGGTTTTTGCCATATGGATACAGATTTTGCCATATATGCCTGTTTTAGTTCTTATTGTTTCTTTTACCCCCTGAGGTCTTACTCTCCCACAGTCAATAATATTATAATAACACTGTATGGTGTGACAGATGGTGACTGCACTTTTCATAGTGAGCATTGAATAATGTATGGAATTGTTGAATCAATATGTTGCACACCTGAAACTAATGTAAGATTAGATGTTAATTGTGCTTCAGTAAAAAAACTATTGTCAATATAAGAAGGCTTTATAGCAAGTTTCCATAATATTCATAAATATTATTTACATTAGTATTACATATATTAGATAGTATGTGATCCATACAATACATGCTGTTAAATGATATAATGCTGTTATTATTCTAAACTATTTTTATAGTGCATAAATAAATTATGACAATATCCCAGGCTTTTGGACCAAAATTAAAACCTCATGTTATTTACTGTCACCAGAGCTCTTGACAAACTGCTGAAGTGTTTGTTTTATTCATTCACTTAATTTATCCAATTAAAATTGAGTCTACTTTAATGCTATGAAACTGTTTTTAGTTCATCTTTTTCTTTCACAAAAAACCACAACAATACAAAGTTTCTTTTGCAATTGCATCCCTGGTAATACTACTAGTGAATAATGAGAAACAAAGCATGTCAACAAAGGGATAGGTTAATAAATGCTAAAACATGGCATGCTATACAGTCATTAGAATGGAGTTGCAGAAGAATAAGTTCCCAACATTATAAATAATAAATAAGTATTTTAAGACAGTATATGTCATCCTATTTTTTATTTTAATAAACATGTAAATATAGTCTTGTATAAAAATAAAATAAATGGAAAGAATTTTAGTGTTTATCTCTGAGTGATAAATTTATGGCTTTTTTTCTGTTTTTACTTTATTTCACTTTTCCCATTTTTGTATGACAGACATACTGTAAGAAAAATGATATTTGACATATATCTACTATTTCTATTGTTGTTATTGTTTATTAACTTCATTAATTATTGCTAGAAAAGTAAAAACTATTATGAAAATCCTATTATGATATAGTGTTTAAGCGGAAAACATTAAAAATGTAATTTTTTACAAGATATATTTAAAAGAAACACACTTGTTGAAGAGATTAATTTTCTGTTGTTATTTGAAACATTCAATAAAACTTCTTTTTTACTAATACTGAGGCAGCACTTGGAAGGCAAGATGACTTGTGCAGTGTGGACCCACACAAGCTGAAAGTGAGTGTGGGCTGCTGTGGACCTGGAGCAGGACATCCTGATCTAGAACACATCATGTTTTAGATACGTTCATCCTAATGTTTGGCTGCAAAAATGCAACAGAGATATAACTCTAAGAAAATTCTTTCTAAATTTTCCTACAAAGTGTGTGGTTTTTGCAATCATCAAAATAAGGATGGACTGACCTTGTGAAAATATCTGAAAGGACCAATTAGAACTAGTCCAGTTTCTATATTGAGTGAAGTTGAGTACTTTAGAGATAATTTACAAATACCCATTTTTTAACACCAACATTAACAAATCTATCTGAGCAACTCTGTGTACTATCTGTGTACTCTCAAAATTCACATAGCCTTTTAAGAGCATTTTTTTGCACAATCCTTAGAAACAGAAAAATACCAGCCTCTCCCTCTCTTTTATGTCTCCTCTACACTCATCTATTACCACACTCACAACACTTCTGACACCACATGTGTGGGGCTTTCCCCCTACCCAGCAATTCTCTGTGACACCAGTTGGGTATTTTACAATTTAACTCAACTCTGACACCATCTGCCTGGAAATAGCTCAGATCCCACAGGTTAAGTATTTGTCTTATGAGACTACTCCCTACATCAGATGTCAACCATAAGTCTTAGGTCCCTAGGTTACTCACAACTTCCAACCTGGCTGCAAATCAGAAGTCCCCACTACTTGAGGAGGAGCAAGATGGCAGAGGAGAAGGAGACCGATTACCATCAGACCCCAGAAATTCACCTAGATAGTTATCAAACCATTCTGAACACCAACAAATTCTACAGGAGATTGAACAAAAGAAGAGCAGCAATTCTAAGAACAGAAAATCAACCACTTTCCAGAAGGTAGGATGTGCAGAGAAGTGAATCTGAAGCGATGGGAAGATAGATCCTGGGGGAGGGGCTGGCTCCTGGCAAGTGAGAGAGCAGCGGAGCACAAAATTGGAACTTTTAGAAGTCTGCTCCACTGAGGGATGTCACCCCAGAGGTTAAGCGGGGGGTGAAGCCCTTGTGGGGACAGTGTGGTCTCAGGACCCACGGGGACACAAAAAGACCAGGGGTGTCTGAGTGCGACAGAGCCCCCAGGTATCAGAGAGAAGCCAACTGGAGGGATTGAGCCAAGCTGAGAAGGTGTCTCTCAGCTCAGTGTTACCTTGGGCCATGATCCAAAGCACAGTCGGGCCACTGCTCTTTGAGCGGGGACCCCATGGGTGGCAGACCCAGAAAGACCCCCTCCATCCTCCTCCAGGATGGGTGGCATGGGAGCAGCTGCAGGAATCTGCTGGGTTTGGAGATTCTAAATGAGACCACACGCAGAGATAGAAATGCTCTGTCGCAGGCCAGGTGAGCTCAGAGTGTGGCCAGAGGCCAGGGAGATGGGAGGGACTGACTGCATTCATTGAGGTCTCACTGAGGAGTGAGGCCCTGAGCTCTTGGCTCCTTGGGGTCAGAAAATGGGAGGCTGCCATTTTTATTACCGTCCTCCAAAGTGGTACGGAAAGTGTTCAGGGAACAAAAGCTCCTGAGAGCAAACCCGAGCTGATTACTTAGCCTGGACCCTGGTGAGGGTGGTGCAATTCCACCTCGGGCAAAGACACTTGAGAATCTCAGCAACAGGCCCCTCCCCCAGAAGACCAGAAAGAACATCCTGCCAAAGCCAAGTTCAAGATTGCTGATAATTGTGGAACTTCAGAGCTAGGGAAAAGCAACGCAGAGAATTAATGGCTTCTTTCCCATGATTCTTTAGTCACTCAAAGTTAAATTCTTTGAATTTTATTTTTTCTTACTCCTTTCTTTTAATTTTTTTCCTTTTCCCTATTTTAACGTTTTTAAACTATATCTTATCAACAGTTTATAATCTTTTTAAATTTTTATTATTATAGTCATATTTTATCCCTTCATTGTATTTAACCTTATTTTTTATATACACAGAAGGTCTGTTCAATTCACCAGTCTAATAGATACAGATAGAGATATAGAGTTAGATATACAGATAGAGTAAGAGACAGAGATAGATATAGAAACAGAAATAGATAATATAGATATAGGGTTTTATTTCATTTTATTTAAAATTTTTTTTTCTATTTGTTTGATTTTTTTGTTTGTTTGTTTTGGTTTCTGGTTTTTTCCTTCCTTGTTCTCCCCCCAGTTCCAGTTCTCTTCTGATTAGGTTAGTGTATATTTTTCTGCAGTCATTGTTACCCGTTAGTATTTTGTTCTCTCATCCATCTATTCTTATTTGCATGAAATGACAAGGCAGAAAAAATCAACACACACAAAAAAACAAGAGGCAGTAACGATGGCTAGGGGCCTAATGAATGTGGACATTAGTAATATGACAGAACTAGAATTCAGAATGACGATTATTAAGGTGCTGGCTGGGCTTGAAAAAAACATGGAAGATAATAGAGAATCCTCTCTAGAGAAATAAAAATCCTTTCTGGAGAAATAAAAGAACTAAAATCTAACCAAGCTGAAATCAAAAAAGCTATTAATGAGGTGCATTTAAAAATGGAGGCTCTTACTGCTAGGATAAATGAGGCAGAAGACAGAATTAGTGATTTAGAAGACAAAATGTCAGAGAAGAAAGAAGAGGATGAAAAGAGAGACAAACAACTACTGGACCATGAGGGGAGAATTCGAGAGATAAGTGATACCATAAGATGAAACAATATTAGAATAATTGGGATCCCAGAGGAAGAAGAGAAAGGGGGGGCAGAAGGTATAGTGGAGCAAATTATAGTACAGAATTTCCCTAATCTGGCAAAGGGAACAAGCATCAAAATCCAGGAGGCACAGAGAACCCCCTCAAAATCAATAAAAATAGGTCCACACCCCGTCATCTAATAGTAAAACTTACAGGTCTTAGTGAAAAAGAGAAAATCCTGAAAGCAGCTCAGGACAAGAGGTCTATAACATACAATAATAGAAATATTAGACTGACAGCAAACATATCCACAGAGACTTGGCAGGACAGAAAGAACTGGCATAATATATACAGAGCACTAAACAAGAAAAATATGCAGTCACGAATACTATATCCAGTAGGCTGTCTTTGAAAATAGAAGGAGAGATAAAAAGCTTCCAGGACAAACTCAAGGAATTTGCAAACACCAAGCCAGCCCTACAGGAAATATTGAAAGGGGTACTTTAAGCAGAGAACCTAAAATAGACCAGAAAGGAAGAAACACAATATACAGTTACAGTCACCTTACAGGCAATACAATGGCTCTTAATTCATATCTCTCAGTAATTACCCTGAATGTAAATGGGCTAAATGCCCCAACTGAAAGACACAGCGTATCAGAATGGATAAAAAAAAACAAGACCCATCGATATGCTGTCTACAAGAAACTCATTTTACACCCAAAGACACCTATAGATTTACAGTGAGGGAGTGGAAAACAATTTGCCAAACTAATGGACATCAAAAGAAAGCTGGATTGGCAATCCTTATATCAGATAAATTAGATTTTAATCCAAAGAATATCATAAGAGATGAGGAAGGACACTATATCATACTTAAAGGATCTGTCCAACAAGAAGATATAACAGTTGTAAATATCTATGCCCCTAACATGGGAGCAGCCAATTATATAAACCAATTAATAAAAAAATCGAAGAAACACATTGATAAAAATACAACAATAGTAGGGGATTGTAACACCCCCCCTTACTGAAATGAACAGATCATCAAAGCAAAAGATCAACAAGGAAATAAAGGCTTTAAATGACACCCTGGACCAGTTGGACATAACAGATATATTCAGAACATTCCATCCTGAAACAACAGAATACACATTCTTCTCTAGTGCACATGGAACATTCTCCAGAATATACCATATACTGGGTCACAAATCAGGTCTCAACAGGTACCAAGAGATTAGGATCATACCCTGCATATTTTCAGACCATAATTCTCTGAACTAGAACTCAACCACAAGAGGAAAGTTGGAAAGAACTCAAATACATGGAGGCTAAAGAACATCCTACTAAAGAATGAATGAGTCAACCAGGAAATTAAAGAAGAATTTAAAACTTCATGGAACAGGGGAGGGTTTGTGCTATGGTGAATGCTGTAAAAGGTGTAAGCCTGATGATTCACAGACCTGTACCCCAGGGGCAAATAATAATAATAAAAAAAATTCATGGAACAAATGAAATGAAAACACAACTGTTCAAAATCTTTGGGACACAGCAAAATCAGCCCTGAGAGAAAAGTATATAGCAATACAAGCCTTTCTCAAGACACAAGAAAGGTCTCAAGTACACACCCTAACCCTACACCTAAAAGATCTGGGAAAAGAACAGTAAAGAAGGCCTACACCAAGCGGGGGAAGAGAAATAATAAAGATCAGAGGAGAAATCAATGAAATAGAAACCAAAAGAACAGTGGAACAAACCAACAAAACTAGGAGCTGGTTCTTTGAAAGAATTAATAAGATTGATAAATCCCTGGCCAGACTTATCCAAAAGAAAAGAGAAAGGACTCAAATGAATAAAACCATGAATGAAAGAGGAGAGATCACAACCAACACCAAAGAAATACAAATTATAAGAATATATTATGAGCAACTCTACACCAGAAAATTGGACAATCTGGAAGAAATGGATGCATGCCTAGAGAAATATAAAATACCAAAGCTGAACCAGAAGAAATTGAAGACCTGAATAGACCCATAACCAGTAAGGAGATTGAAGCAGTCATCAAAAAAACAAAAAACAAAAAACAAAAAACAAAACTCCCAACAACCAAGAACCCGGGGCCAGAAGGCTTCCCAGGGGAATTCTACCAAACATTTAAAGAAGAATTAGTACCTTTTCTTCTGAAACTGTTCCAAAAAAATAGAATTGGAAGGAAAACTTCCAAACTCCTTTTATAAGGCCAGCATTACCTTGATCCCCAAACCAGGCAAGGACCTCATCAAAAAGGAGAATTACCGACCAATATCCTTTATGAACATGGATGCAAAAATCCTCAACAAAATACTAGCCAATAGGATCCAACAGCACATTAAAAGGATTATTCATCATGACAAAGTTGGATTTATTCCCAGGCTGCAAGGTTGGTTTAACATTCGCAAATAAATAATGTGATACAAGACATTAATAAAACAAAAAACAAGAACCATATGATCCTTTCAATAGATGCTGAAAAGGCATTTGACAAAGTACCACACGCTTTCTTGATCAAAACTCTTCACAGTGTAGGCATAGAGGGTACATACCTCAATATCATCAAAGCCATCTATGAAAAACCCACAGCGAATATCATTCTCAATGGAGAAAAGCTTAGAGCTTTTCCCCTGAAGTCAGGAACCCGGCAGGGCTGTCCATAATCACCATTGCTATTCAAAATAGTACTAGAAGTCCTAGCCTCAGCAATCAGACAACAAAAAGAAATAAAAGGCATCCAAATCGGAAAGGAAGAAGTCCAACTCTCACTCTGTGCAGATGATATGATACTTTATGTGGAAAACCCAAAGGACTCCACTCCAAAACTGCTAGAACACATACAGGAATTCAGTCAAGTGTCAGGATATAAAATCAATGCACAGAAATCATTTGCATTTCTATATACCAACAACAAAACAGAAGAAAGAGAAATGAAGGAGTCAATCCCATTTACAATTGCACCCAAAACTGTAAGATACCTAGGAATAAATCTAACCAAAGAGGCGAAGAATCTGTACTGAGAAAACTATAAAGTAGTCATGAAAGAAATTGAGGAAGACAGAAAGAAATGGAAAA
>LNAC01000687.1:0-28103 GCA_002007465.1 Ailurus styani | reverse complement strand
ATTTGTATTTCTCTGATGCCGAGTGATGTTGAGCACTTTCTCATGTGTCTGTTGGCCATTTGGATGTCTTCTTTGGAGAAATGTCTGTTCATGTCTTCTGCCCATTTCTTGACTGGGTTATTTGTTTTATGGGTGTTGAGTTTGAGAAGCTCTTTATAGATTTTGGATACTAGCCCTTTATCTGATATGTCATTTGCAAATATCTTCTCCCATTCTGTCAGTTGTCTTTTGGTTTTGTTGACTGTTTCCTTTGCTGTGCAAAAGCTTTTAATCTTGATGAAGTCTCAATAGTTCATTTATGCCCTTGCTTCCCTTGCCTTTGGTGAGGTTCCTAGGAAGAAGTTGCTGCGGTTGAGGTCGAAGAGGTTGCTGCCTGTGTTCTCCTCAAGGATTTTGATGGATTCCTTCCTCACATTGAGGTCTTTCATTAATGTTGAGTCCATTTTTGTGTATGGTGTCAGGAAATGATCCAGTTTCATTTTTCTGCATGTGGCTGACCAGTTTTCCCAACACCATTTGTTGAAGAGACTGTCTTTTTCCCACTGGACATTCTTTCCTGCTTTGTCGAAGATTAGTTGACCATAGAGTTGAGGGTCCATTTTTGGGTTCTCTATTCTGTTCCACTGGTCTATGTGTCTGTTTTTGTGCCAGTACCATACTGTCTTGATGATGACGGCTTTGTAATAGAGCTTGAAATCTGGAATTGTGATGCCGCCAACTTTGCTTTTTTTTTTCAACATTCCTTTGGCTATTCGGGGTCTTTTCTGGTTCCATATAAATTTTAGGATTATTTGTTCCATTTCTTTGAAATAAATTGCTGGTATTTTGATGGGGATTGCATTAAATGTGTAGATTGCTCTAGGTAGCATAGACATTTTCACAATATTTATTCTACCCATCCATGAGCATGGAATGTTTTTCCACTTCTTTGTGTCTTCCTCAATTTCTTTCATGAGTACTTTATAGTTTTCTGAATACAGATTCTTTGCCTCTTTGGTTAGGTTTATTCCTAGGTATCTTATGGTTTTGGGTGCAATTGTAAATGGGATTGACTCTTTAATTTCTCTTTCTTCTGTTTTGTTGTTGGTATATAGAAATGCAACTGATTTCTGTGCATTGATTTTATATCCTGACACTTGACTGAATTCCTGTATGAGTGCTAGCAGTTTTGGAGTGGAGTCCTTTGGGTTTTCCACATAAAGTATCATATCATCTGCAAAGAGTGAGAGTTTGACCTCTTCCTTGCCGATTTGGATGCCTTTTATTTCTTTTTGTTGTCTGATTGCTGAGGCTAGGACTTCTAGTACTATGTTGAATAGCAGTGGTGATAGTGGACAGCCTTGCCGTGTTCCTGACTTTAGGGGAAAAGCTCTCAGTTTTTCTCCATTGAGAATGATATTCGCTGTGGGTTTTTCGTAGATGGCTTTGATGATATTGAGGTATGTACCCTCTATGCCTACACTGTGAAGAGTTTTGATCAAGAAAGGGTGCTGTACTCTTCCAAATGCTTTTTCAGCATCTATTGAGAGGATCATATGGTTCTTGTTCTTTCTTTTATTAATGTCTTGTATCACATTGATTGATTTGCGAATGTTAAACCAACCTTGCATCCCAGGAATAAATCCCACTTGGTCGTGGTGAATAATCCTTTTTATGTGCTGCTGGATCCTATTGGCTAGTATTTTGTTGAGGATTTTTGCATCCGTATTCATCAAAGATATTGGTCTGTAATTCTCCTTCTTGATGGGGTCTTTGCCTGGTTTGGGGATCAAGGTAATGCTGGCCTCATAAAAGGAGTTTGGAAGTTTTCCTTCCAATTCTATTTTTTGGAACAGTTTCAGGAGAATAGGTATTAATTCTTCTTTAAATGTTTGGTAGAATTCCCCTGGGAAGCCGTCTGGCCCTGGGCTCTTGTTCGTTGGGAGATTTTTGATGACTGCTTCAATCTCCTTACTGGTGATGGGTCTATTCAGGTCTTCACTTTCTTCCTGGTTCAGTTTTGGTAGTTTATATTTCTCTAAGAATACATCCATTTCTTGTAGATTGTCCAATTTTATGGTGTAGAGTTGCTCATTATATGTTCTTATAATTGCTTGTATTTCTTTGGTGTTGGTTGTGATCTCTCCTTTTTAATTCATGATTTTATTCATTTGAGTCCTTTCTCCTTTCTTTTGGATAAGTCTGGCCAGGGGTTTATCAATCTTATTAATTCTTTCAAAGAACCAGCTCCTAGTTTCATTGATTTGTTCCACTGTTCTTTTGGTTTCTATTTCATTGATTTCTGCTCTGATCTTTATGATTTCTCTTCTCCTGCTGGGTGTAGCCTTTCTTTGCTGTTCTTTCTCTAGCTTTTGTAGGTGTAGAGTTAGGTTGTGTACTTGAGACCTTTCTTGTTTCTTGAGAAAGGCTTGTATTGCTATATACTTTCCTCTTAGGACTGCTTTTGCTGTGTCCCAAAGATTTTGAACAGTTGTGTTTTCATTTTCATTTGTTTCCATGAATTTTTTTAATTCTTCTTTAATTTCCTGGTTGACCCATTCATTCTTGAGTAGGGTGTTCTTCAGCCTCCATGTATTTGAGGTCTTTCCAACTTTCCTTTTGTGGTTGAGTTCTAGTTTCAGAGCATTATGGTCTGAAAATATGCAGGGAATGATCCCAATCTTTTGGTACCTGTTGAGACCTGATTTGTGACCCAGAATATGGTCTATTCTGGAGAATGTTCCATGTGCACTGGAGAAGAATGTGTATTCTGTTGTTTTGGGATGGAATGTTCTGAATATATCTGTGATGTCCAACTGGTCCAGGGTGTCATTTAAAGCCTTTATTTCCTTGTTGATCTTTTGCTTTGATGATCTGTCCATTTCAGTAAGGGGGGTGTTCAAGTCCCCTACTAATATTGTATTCTTGTCAATGTGTTTCTTTGATTTTGTTATTAATTGGTTTATATAATTGGCTGCTTCCATATTAGGGGCATAGATATTTATGATTGTTAGATCTTCTTGTTGGACAGAACCTTTTACTATGACATAGTGTCCTTCCTCATCTCTTATGATATTCTTTGCCTTAAAGTCTAGTTTATCTGATATAAGGATTGCCACTCCAGCTTTCTTTTGCTGTCCATTGGCATGGTAAATTGTTTTCCATCCCCTCACTTTAAATCTGGAGGTGTCTTTGCGTGTAAGATGAGTTTCTTGTAGACAGCATATCGATGGGTCTTGTTTTTTTATCCATTCTGATACCCTGTGTCTTTTAGTTGGGGCATTTAGTCCATTTACATTCAGAGTAACTATTGAGAGATATACATTTAGAGCCATTGTATTGCCTGTAAGGTGACTGTTACTGTATATTGTGTTTCTTCCTTTCTGGTCTATGTTTCTTTTAGGTTCTCTTTGCTTAGAGGACCCCTTTCAATATTTCCTGTAGGGCTGACTCGGTGTTTGCAAATTCCTTGAGTTTTTGTTGGTCCTGGAAGCTTTTTATCTCTCCTTCTATTTTCAACGACAGCCTAGCTGGATATAGTATTCTTGGCTGCATATTTTTCTCGTTTAGTGCTCTGAATATATCATGCCAGTTCTTTCTGGCCTGCCAGGTCTCTGTGGATAGGTCTGCTGTCATTCTAATATTTCTACCATTGTACATTATAGACCTCTTGTCCTGAGCTGCTTTCAGGATTTTCTCCTTGTCACTAAGACTTGTAAGTTTTACTATTAGATGACGGGGTGTGGACCTACTTTTATTGATTTTGAGGGGGGTCCTCTGTGCCTTCTAGATTTTGATGCTTGCTCCTTTCATCAAATTAGGGAAATTCCATATTAAAATTTGCTCCAATATACCTTCTGCCTCACCTCTTCCTTTTCTGGGATCCTAATTATTCTAATATTATTTTGTCTTATGGTATCACTTATCTCTCGAATTCACCCCTCATGGTCCAGTAGTTGTTTGTCTCTCTTTTCATCTTCTTTATTGTCTGACATTTTATCTTCTAAATCACTAATTCTGTTTTTTGCTTCATTTATCCTGCAGTAAAAGCCTCCATTTTCAATTGCACCTCATTAATAGCTTTTTTGATTTCAGCTTGGGTAGATTTTAGTTCTTTTATTTCTCCAGAAAGGATTTTTATTTCTCTAGAGAGGGATTCTCTATTATCTTCCATAGTTTTTTCAAGCCCAGCCAGCACCCTAATAATCATCATTCTGAACTCTAGTTCTGTCATGTTAATAATGTCTGCATTGATTAGGTCCCTAGCCATCTTTAGTGCCTCTTGTTCTTTTTTGCGTGTTGATTTTTTCCGCCTCATCATTTTATGCAGATAAGAATAGATGGATGAGAGAACAAAATACTAAAGGGTAGCAATGACCCCAGAGAAATATACACTAACCTAATCAGAAGAGACCTGGATCTTTTGGAAGGTGGTCGATTTTCTGTTTGTAGAATTGCTGCTCTTTTTCTTTTCGATCTCCTGTAGAATTTGTAGGTTTTCAGGATAGTTTTATGCTCTCTGGGTGAATTTTGGGGACCTGATGATATTCGGTCTCCTACTTCTCTGCTATCTTGCCACTCCTCTTCAGGTTAAAATTTTACATTTCTTTTTTATGTTTCTTTTCTTATTCCTTCTTTTTCTTTTCTCTTCTTTCCTTTCCTTTTCTTTTCTTTCTTCCTTCTTTTCTTTCTTACTTACTTTCTTTCTCTCTTTCTTTTTTCTTTCTTAACCCTGCTCTCATTTCAGATAGATTTGTATTACCCAACCTATGTTTTTAAGTTGCTTCTTAACGTTTCTTTTTCACAAATATATTTTATAGATTTATGTTCCATACTGTACCATTTTTCAATCTATTCAATTTTATCTTGATATATATGTAAGTTCTGATTTCTCTGTAATTTTGGGATACAGTGTCTTCTACAACACAGACCAGGAATCAAGAAGCGGGCAAAAAAAAAAAAAAAAAAGAAGTGGGCAAATAACCCTGCTGTGTCCATAGTGAAAGATTATAATCTCTCCCCTGCCCCCTTCTTTTTTTATTTTTTCATTCTTTTTTTTTTACTATTTATTTATTTATTTATTTATTCTTTGCCCAAGGGGTACAGGTCTGTGAATCATCAGGCTTACATCTTTCACAGTATTCACCAAAGCACAAACCCTCCCCAATGTCCATAACCCATCCACCCTATCCGTACCCTCCCACCCCCCAGTATTTTTCATTCTTTTTTATTGTTTTGGATCATCTTGGCTTTGATGGCGTATCTGTGGTAGCTTTCAACCACTTTAGATTTTTTCATAGAGGCATTTTGCTTGGGTTATGGTTGATATTTTGGACTTTGTACATTCCCTCAACCATCCCTCAACAGAATGACTAGGTAGAGGAATTCCCAAAAAAGAAAAGAACCAGAGAAAATGTCCTCTGCCACAGATCTAATGAATATGGACATAAGCAAGATGTCAGAGAGATACTTCAAATTAGCAATTATGAAGTCAATAGCTAGACTTGAGGAAACCATAAGTGACAATATAGAATCTATAAGGGCAGAAATTAGATATAGCAGGTCGAACTTAAAAAATGTTATGATTAAGATGCAGTCTAAACTGGAAACTCTAACAGCCAGGATAAATGAGATGGAAGAATGAATTAGTGATCTGGAAGATAAGCTGATAGAATGGAAGGAAGCCAAAGAACATAGGGCTAGGCACCTAGAGAAGCCCTTGAGAACAGACTTAGAGAGATCAATGATGCCACGAAAAGTTATATTGTCAGAATTACTGGGATCCCTAAGGGAGAGAGAGAGAGAGCGAGAGAGCGAGAGAGCGAGCAAGCGAGAGAGAGAGCGAAAGCTAGAACGTGTATTTGAGCAAATTGTAGCTGAGAACATTCCTAATATGGGGAAGGGTACAAGCATTCGAGTCCAAGAGGCAGAGAGGACCCCTCCCCAAATCAATAAACATCAATAAAAATAGATCAACACCCTGACATATAATAGTGAAACTTGCAAATCTTACAGCCAAAGAAACTATCCTGAGAATAGCTAGGGAGGGGAGGTTCCTTACATGGAGGAAGAAACATAAGAATAACATTGGACCTGTCCACAGAAATCTGGCAAGCTGGAAAGGGCTGGCAAGACATATTTCAGGTACTAAATGAGAATAACATGCAGCCATGAATACTTTATCCAGCGAGGCTGTCATTCAGAAAGGATGGAGAGATAAAGAACTTCCAGGACAGGCAGAAACTGAAAGAATATGTGACCACCAAGCCAGGTGTGCAAGAAATATTAAGGGGGATCCTGTAAGCGAAAGAAACCTTAAGAGTCACATACCAGAAAGAAACAGAAAATCTACAGAAGCAGGGGATTTACATGTAATACAATGGCACTAAATTCATATCTCTCAAGAGTTACTCAAAATGTAAATGGGTTGAATGCTCCCATCAAAAGACACAGGGTTTCAGATTGGATAAAAAAGCAAGACCCATCTATATGTTCTCTACAAGAGATGCACTTTGAACCTAAATACATCTCCAGATTGAAAGTGAGGGGATGGAGAATGATTTACCATGCTAAGGATCTTAAAAGAAATTGGGGTAGCATTCCACATATCACACTAATTAGATTTTTAAACTAAAGACGATAGTAAGAGATGTGGAAGGACACTATATCATACTTAAAGTGTCTATCCAATAAGAAGATCTAACAATTGTAAATATGCCCCCAACATGAGATCAGCCAATTAGGTAAATCAATTAATAAAGAAAATAAAAAAGCATATTGATAATAATACTTTAATAGTAGGAGACTTTAACACTCCACTCCCAGTAATAGATCATCTAAGCAGAAGATCAATAAAGAAACAAGAGCTTTGGATGACACATTGGACCAGATGGACTTTGTGGATATATATAGAACATTCCGTCCTAAGAGAATACTGATTCTTCTCAAGTACACATGGATCTTTCTCCAGAATAGACCACATACTGGGTTACAAATCAGGTCTCAACCAATATCGAAAGACTGAGATTATTCCCTGCATATTTTCAGACACAATGCTTTAAAATTGGAACTCAACCACAAGAAGAAATTTGGAAAGAACTCAAACACTTGGAAGTTAAAGAGCACCCTGCTAAAGAATGATTGGCCCAACCAGGAAATTAAAGAAGAACTTAAACAATTCATTGAAACTAATGAGAATGAAAACACATGCATTCCAAACCTATGGGATACTGCAAAGGAGGTTCTTAGAGGGAAGTACATAGCCATTCAAGCCTTTCTCAAAAAATTATAAAAATCCAAATGCACAAGCTAAACTTACACCTAAAGGACCTGGAGAAAGAACAGCAAATAAAGTCCAAAACAAGCAGTTAAAGAGAAGTGATACAGATTAGAGAAGAAATCAATGAAATAGAAACCAGAAAAACAGTAGAACAGATCGACAAAACTAGAAGCTGGTTCTTGGAAAGAATTAATAAGATCAATAAACCTCTGGCTAGACTTACCCAAAAGAAAAGGGAAAGGACCCAAATCAATAAAATCATGAATGAAAGGGGAGAGATCACGACTAATACAAGGAAATAGAGACCATCGTTAGAACTTATTATCAGTAACTATGTGCCAAAAAATTAAGCAATCTGGAAGAAATGGATATATTCTTGGAAACTTATAAACTACCAAGGCTGAAACAGAAAGAAATAGACAATAACCAGCAAGGAAATTGAGACAGTAATCAAAAACCTCCCAACAAAGAAGAGTCTAGGGGCAGATGGCTTCCTGGGGGAATTTTACCAAACATTTAAAGAAGAACTAATATCTATTCTACTATTTCAAAAAATTCAAAAGCTATTTCAAAAAAAAAAAAGAAGGAAAACTTCCAAACTTGTTCTATGAGGCCAGCATTACCTTGATCCCAAAACCAAAGACCCCATAAGAAAGAACTACAGACCAATATCCCTGATGAATGTGGATATCAAAATTCTCAACAAGATCCTAGCCAATAGGATCCAAAAGTACATTAAAAGGCGTATTCACCATGACCAGGTGGATTTTATTCCTGGGATGCAAGGGTGGTTCAAGATGCACAAATCAATCAACGTGATAGAGCACATTAATAAAAGAAGAGAGAAGGTAATCCCCTCAGTTGATGCAGAGAAATAATTTGACAAAATACAGCATCCTTTCTTCACTAAAACTCTCCAGAGTATAGGGATAGAGGAAACATACATCAATATCATCAAAGCCATCTATGAAAAGTCCACAGCTAATATCATTCTCAGTGGGAAAAAATTGAAAGCTTTTCCCTTAAAGTCAGAAACATGAAAAGGATGCCCATTCTCATTGCTGTTGCTCAACATAGTACCAGAAGTCCTAGCTTCAGCAATCAGACAACAAAAGAAATATAAGGCATTAACATTTGCAAAAAAAGAAGTCAAACTCTCTCTCTTTGAAAGATGACATAGTACTTTATGAGGAAATCCCAAAAGACTCCATCCCCAAATTACTAGAACTCATAGAGAAATTCAGCAACATGGCAGGATACAAAATCAATGCTCAGAAATCAGTTGCTTTCTACACACTAACAATGTAACTGAAGAAATAGAAATTAAGGAATCAATTCCAATTACAATAGCACCAACAACCATAATATACCTAGGAATAAACTTAACAAAAGAGGTAAAGCATCTATACTCTAGACACCAGAGAACACTTATGAGAGAAATTGAGGAAGACACAAAAAGATGCAAAAACATTCCATACTTATGGTTTGGAAGAATAGACATTGTTAAAATGTCTATGCTGCCCAGAGATATCTACACTTTCGTTGTCATCCCTATCAAAATACCATTGACAATTTTCAGAGAGCTGGAACAAACAATACTAAAATTTGTATGGAACCAGAAAAGACCCTAAATTGACAGGGGAATGTTGAAAAAGAAAACCAAAACTGGTGGCCTCCAATGCCTGAGTTCAAGCTATATTACAAAGCTGTGACCATCAAGACAGCAAGGTACTGGCACAAAAACAGACACATAAATCAATGGAACAGAATAGAGAGCCCAGAAATGGACCCTAAACTCTATGGTCAACTACTCTTTGACAAATCGGGGAAAAACATCCAAAGGAAAAAAGATGGTGTCTTCAAAAATGGTGCTGGGTCTACATCAAAAACTAATGATGTGTTGTATGGTGACTAACACAACACAATAAAAAAATGGTGCTGGAAGAATTGGACAGCCACATGCAGAAGAATGAAACTGGACAATTCTCTTACACCATACATAAAGATAAACTCAAAATGGATGAAAGACCTCAATGTGAGACAGGAATCCTTCCAAATCCTAGAGAAGAACAGAGGCAGTAACTTCTTTGACATCAGCCACAGCCACGTCTTTCAAGACACATCTCTAAAGGCAAGGGAAAAAAAAAAGCAAAAATGAACTTTTGGGACTTCATCAAGATAAAAAGCCTCTCCATAGCAAAGGAAACAGTAAAAAAAAACTAATAGGTAACCCATGGAATGGAAAATGATATTTGAAAATGACATTACAGATAAAGTGTTGGTATCTAAGATCTATAAAGAACACCTCAAACCTAACACCAAAAAACCCAAAGAATCCAGTCAAGAAAAGGGCAGAAGACATGAATAGACATTTCTCCAAAGAAGACACACAACTGACTAACAAACACATGAAAAAATGTTCCACATCACTAACCATCAGGAAAATACAAATCAAAACCACAATGAGATACCACCTTACATTAGTCAATGGGAAAAATTAACAAGACAGGAATGAACAAATTTTGTAAAGGATGTGGAGAAAGAGAACCCTCTTACACTGCTTGTGGGAACGCAATCTGGTACAGCCACTCTGGATAACAGTATTGAGGTTCCTGTAGACATTAAAAATAGAGCTACCCTATGATCCAAAAATTGCACTACTAGGTATTTTATGCCAAAGATACAGATGTAGTGAAAAGAAGGGGCACATACACCCCAATGTTCATAGGACCCCAATGTCCACAATAGCCAAACTATGGAAACAGCCAAAATGTCCTTCAACAGATGAATGTATAAAGAAGATGTGATTCATATATACAATAGCATATCATTCATCTTTTAGAAAAGATGAATACCTACCATTTGCATCAACATGGATGGAACTGGAGGATTATGCTAAATGAAACAAGCCAAGCAGAGAAATATAATTATCATATGGTCTCACTCATATGTGGAATATAAGAAACAGCAGAGAGGATCATAGGGGAAGTGAGAGAAAACTGAATGGGAAGTCATCACAGAGGGCAACAACCCATGAGAGACTCTTAACTATGGGAAACAAACTGAGGGGTACTAGAGGGGAAGTGGGTGGGTGGGATGGGATAATTGGGTGATGGGCATTAAGAAGGCATATGATATGATGTGCACTGTGTGTTATAAGCAACTGATGAATTGTTGAATTCTACATCTGAAAATAAGATGTACTATATGTTGGTTAATTGAATTTAAATTTAAAAGATTCCATCTTTTGTACCTTTTGATTTAGTCAGGCCTCTCCAGAGTAGCAGAACCAATAGGATCCATATAGATATACAAGTAAACTTATTATGGGATTTGGCACATGGGACCATGAAATCTGAAATGTGACATGATATGCTTTCTGCAAGCTGAAGAACCAGGAAAACTAATGGTAAAATTTATTTTATTTTATTTTTTAAAAAAGATTTTATGTATTTATTTGACAGAGATGGAAAGATCACAAGTAGGCAGAGAGGCAGGGAAGCAGGCTCCCTGATGGGCAGAGAGCCCAATGCAGGGCTTGATCCCAGGACACTGAGATCATGACCCGAGCTGAAGGCAGAGGTTTAACCCACTGAGCCACCCAGGCACCCCACCAATGGTAGAATTTAGTCATAGTCTCAAGGTATGGGAACCAGGGGAACTGCTTTATAACCCCCAGTACAAGCTGAAGGCCTGAGAGTCTGGTGGAAGATGTGCCAGTGTAAGTCTCAGAATCTCAAGGCCTGAAATGCAGGAACTCCAATGTCTAAGAGCAGGGGAAGGTGGACATCAAAGCTCAAGAATTGAAAGCATTTGTTCTTCCTCTGCCTTTTTGTTCCATTTGGGCCCTTAAACAGATTGGATAATACCCATCCACATTGATGAGGGAGAATCTTCTTCATTTAGTCTACTGAGTCAAATGCTAATCTCTTCTAGAAACACCCAGAAACGATTTTTTTAATCAGCTATTTGTGCATTCCTTAGTCAAGTCAAATTGACACATTAAATTAGCTATTATGCCTCCCTAAGGATGTATTTACAATAGTAATTGTTAATATGTATTAGGAAATTAATGTTCCCGACATTATGGTAAATACCTCATATCCATTATTTCCCTTGATTGTCTCTGTATCCATATGGCTTAGGTCATTCCATCATCATTTTACAGTTAAAGAAATCAAGGTTTTGAGAGATTAAATTAATGTGTCCTATGTCACAGAGCAGGAAAGAATCAGAGCTGAGGGTAGATCAAATAGTCTAGCACAGCACAACAACCTAGATAGTTGCTGTTATTACATCAAAGGCAGTATAAGTGAATTAAAAACAACTCAAGAGGGGCACCTGAGTGGCTCAGTTTGTGGAGCATCTGACTCTTGGTTTCAGGGTTCTGAGTTAAAGCCCCCACATTGGGCTTCATGCTACATGTGAAGCCTGCTTAAAAAACAAAAACAAAACAAAAACAAAATCCCTCAAGAAATAAGATAAATTTATCTGCCTTATAGCTCTGTCCTGGTAAATACCAGCCACCTCAGGAAACAAAACAAAACAAAACAAAACAAAACAAAACAAAAACAGCTCTATTTATCAAAAATGTCCAGTGTAGACTATGAATATTCTTTTTTCCAGCTTATCCATCTATTAAGCCCTCATTAGGAACCAGGAACTCACCAGCCCTGGCTATGGTCTCTTGTGGCACCTTTCAACAGGCCACTTGCCCTAGCAGCATAAAAATGTTGTCAAGGAATGGGACTTATCTTGCTGGCCCTCCTATTCTCACCTTGATTCTCTTAATCCTCTTTCTCTACTTCCATGCCATCTTCACCACCCACTTATCCTGATCCTAGTGATTGAGGTTGATATGTAACCTTGTATTTATTGGCTCTTGACCTCAGCTCTACTATGGGTGCCCTTTTTTTTATCCCTTTGACTTGGTACATTTTTTGAGAACTCCTCATTAAACTGGCTCCACAAACACTCTTTCTTTCTATTTGTCCGTATTATCAACTTCCAATCCAGATATGGTAGAAGATGCAAAGACAACACTGTGATGTGGCCTCAAAGAGCTTGCAGTGTAGAGGGGATATGAACCACATGCCTTACCATCATTGCAAAACTAAGAGAGTTTTGTGGACAGGAGAGTATAGGTAATGAGCTATAGGAAACACAAAACTGACCCATGTTAATTCATCTTCAGAACAAATTTGGTTATGAATAAATTAAAATATGAGTAGTTTTTGCTATAGCATAGAAATGCTTGTGTGTGAAATTAGGTCAATTATAATATTAAATTACTGCTTCTGCCAGGAGAGAAGACTGAAACAGAGAAATTATAGCAGAGGAATGGGAAGGATGATCATGATTAATAAAAGAGTCTAGTTTTTGTTTCACTTATTAGGCTCAGCTATATGGTCTGTCCTTGAGATCTTCACAATATCCATGTACAAAGTAATTTTTCATGTTCCCTTACTTCCAACCAAACAATCAGTATTTGAGAGAGGCAGGCCCTCAAATTCTCAAAGTCCATGAATCAAGCACTTGTCATCACCACAGATTCCAGGGAAATTCCTAGCTGGGATAATTTACTTAACTGGGCAGAACAAGCTACAAGGCTCTTTTTCCCTCCATGCCTTAACATCTATAAGAAAGGCCAACTAAACATCTTTCTTGGCCCCTTTCCATTAAACCCATCCTAGATCTTGTCCCCATGTGTCCTAGGGCTCTGAAGCAAAATGTGCACAGAGAGACAAAGATAGGGAAACAAGCCAGTCTTCCTTGGAGCCACAGAGCTGACCTAAACTGTCCTCTACTCAATCTCATCTTTTTTCTGGTTCTTCTCACAATATAGAATTTTTAGGTAAAGGAACCCAACTCAGAAGAAGTCAGTTCCAGTTGTCACCAAAGACCAGGGAAAACAAAAGATTGACAGAAGAAGCAACCCAAATGAGGGTGGTCACACCCAAGAGAAGTTAATTATGGTTTGGCTCTGGGTAAGCACCAGTGCTTCTTGTCCTCATTATCATCAAAGCTTCTCCTCCCTGGGAGTGAAGCAGACCAGGAGAACTTTCAATTTCCTCTTATGGGTTAGACTGTGCCACTAATATTTGCCTGCTTTGAACACATCTATGAATTCTATATATGAAATATATAGTGATTGGTTGACTTAGAATCCCTTAACATTTCATTAAAAAAATTCAAAAGGGAAGCATATAAACTCCCAAGAGCCCATGCCTTCAAAGTATACTACATAGTTTGGAGTCCATGTTGGAGTCAGCCCTAGAGTCTCCAGCAGACTTGAGTGTTAGAAGGGCATTGCACAGAAGGAGTAAAATGTGTTGAATCCTGTTGGTAACTGTAGACAGACACCATCAAGGAGAATTCACTCCCCAAAGTAGGGGACTCTGCCATGACTGGAGTAATAGTAAGAGGAGGTGTCACATTTGTTGGGTCAAAGAATTAGCTATTGGATAATCAAAAGGAAAAGCCTTGGAAATGGCCATTGGGGCAGAGGGGCTGCCTTAGGCCAGTACCAGTGATGAGGGAGTAGGGGACCCCTTAAAGGAAGCAGATGATCATTGGAAGCATGTGGTAAAAAGAAAGGATGCTATTGAAGATGAGAATTGTGGAACTCAAGTTAGTAGACAGAAGACAGACCAGGGGGAAAAAGGGCCTATGTATTAAGGAACTTCACCGTGGAAATTACAATAAAGGGTGTTCTTTAAATAAGAATCCAAATAATCACCAGACACTACTTAACCACCTACTCACTTATAAGGCCAGCAGCTCTATGGGTGGGAGAAGCTAGACAGAAAGTCTAGATTGACAGTGTTAATATAGCAGACTTCCAAGTTCCTGGTACATGATTTAGAAAGAGCCAAAAACTATCTGATTTCTTTTTTTTTTTTTTGGATCTGTTGATGAAAAATGATACTTCTGGTAGTGTTGACCTTGAAGTCATCTCTCACAATTCCATTCACCTATATATAAAGTGCAATTCACACTATCTTTTAGGCTGTCAATGATAATTAAAGTGTAATGTACTTACAAAGTCCTCAGAGACTCATGGAATTGAAAGAAGAAATCACGCATGGTCATTCAGCCTCATGATTCAGTTGCCTGCACTTATCATTGCCATTACATGAGTCACACATGAGCCATTACATCTGCCTTAATTTGCAAATGTGGGATGAAGGTCATTCTAAGCATATGGAAACTAGGTATTTAATAGTAATTATGAGGTATTCCAAGTTTCACCTCAACCACTGGCCTAATAGGATTTTTTTTTTAAATTTTAGTAAAGAAATGGAGCAGGAGCCAAGAGCCGCCCACCCCACTTATCCTGGATTTTCTTTCTTTCTACATAGGTATTTTGTTTTGTTTTATTTTGTTTTACCAATAATGAAGTTTAAATTAAAGACATTAGAGCTGTGCAACCCTCTTGGGTCCCCTCCCTCTTTGGGAGTTTTGTACTCACTTTGCTATCATTCAATAAACCTTATTTTGCTGCTCACCACTCTGTCTGGTCTACCTCTTCATTCTTGGAAGCAATGTGACCAAGAACGGTGTGGACACTGATGGAGAAAAAATTCTGTAACACTTATGGGGGCTCACCCAGGATTTACACCATCATTAAGGACAACTAACCATGAGTAGTGGACAACAAGTCTATCTCTCTCTCTCTCAACCCATTTTGGTTGTTGAAAAAATGGGCACCCATTAGCCATGTAAGAGCAATTAGCATGGTTGTCATTCTCAAGTCTCCAGTAACAGGGCCTCTGGGCTCCTTTCTGACTGATTCCCCAACAGAAGTCAGGAATGTTGGTTTGGTAAGGATTCAGAACTCCTTTTGGGGAATATCACTGGATGTGAGAGACCTAGGGAAAACCTTGTAGCAATTTAAGGGACTGAGCAAGGCTACCCCTTGGACACCAAAAGGTTCTTGGAGGGACCTGTTTCCTTACTTGCCCACATGGGCATCCATTCTATTCTTTTCTTGGTCGATTCCTCCCCTAGGAGAACGAGTAGGAAAGCCCAGTACTATGACACCCCTCAAACTGGCTACACCATCTATGTGAAGGAATGGACAAGCAGGGCAAAAGAACTAAGATCTAAAGGATCGCCTAACTTTTCAGTTCCATCAGGGCTTATCCCAGGTGGATTTCCCCTCCCTGGTGCCCCATCTTGTCCCTCCATGTGGCTATGCCAGACAGAACAACTCTACAAAAAGCAGTCTAGTGTATCCATTGACTTCTAAGGGAGTTTTAAGGGTGGGGAAATTAGGGTCACTCTCTGGAAATAAGACCACACCTAAGTAAGTGTGACTGCTCTGAGCACCTTGCAGAGAGGACAGGGACTCTGGCTGTCCATTTCAAGAGTAGCTAGGGTCACACGTCAGGAAAATATGAGGAGGAACTGAGGTAGGAGATGCCTTTTCCTTTCTTCCCAAGTCTCCCCTTATAGTTATAAGAAATTGAGGTAAGGGATGCATTTTCCTCTCTTTTTGTAGGTGGGTAATTCCCTGACAAAGGCTCTTACTCCTTTAAAGTCCCTTCCGGGCATTATGGCCTATAGGAAAAGGATCAGACTCATAAATCACTCAATATCGTTTTCTTGGATGCCTTTTCGATTTTGACTGGGTGAAGACAGCTCATTTTCTTTTGTTCTGGGGCATGGCCACAATACAAGTTGGAAGATGAGGAAACATGGCTGTCTGAGGGATTTTTGCCTTCCTGGTTTTAACTGGGAAAAAGGTGGTTCATTTTCTTTTGTTTTGATCTCAGCAGTATAGGATTGATCCCAGCCTACTGGCTGCTTTTCTCTGGACACCCCCACCACTGGAGTGTGTGTATGTGGGGAGAAAAAATTATAGCACATCCACATAAAAAATTGATAGGCAACTGGAGTCCACTGGGGAAACTCGACTCCTGGCTTCATCCTTCCTAGGGTAAGATGAGGTCCCCTTACCTGTCCTGCACTATGCTGGAGTCCCTGTCAGTACTCAAGGGCTTTATCTTCTGCAAGACAGGGGACCAAGAGGAGGTGCCACTACAAGACCTGAGATGAAGGAAGAACTCAAAGTTTTCCAAAGTAGAACGTAATGCTTCTGTTAAATCACACCCTCTCCAAAGTAGAAAAATGTAGGGTTCTAGCCACTGCTGAAAGATACAAGGATCAAAGGATGGATGAGCCCAGGGATAGCTTCAGTTTCCAACTGGAGCCCAGGCAGTACCAACTCAAGTCCTTAAGTGGGACCCTAATGATCCCCCTGGAAACTGGTATAGCCAGCACTTCCAAGCATGCATCATAGAAGGATTGAGCAGTACATGGGGGCTTCTCCCTCATTCATTTCCCAAGTTAATGGCTATAATTTGAGCCAACTGTGGTTTGTCTACCTCAGGGCAGAGACTAAGGAATATTCCCAAGCAGATGTTAAAACTCCCTGTGTTTCTGTTTCGGGGAAATTCCTTGTCTTCTCTGGCCCGACATAGACTGCATACTTCCACTTTGGTGGAAAAAACATGTCATCTGCTCATCTGTCTGAGATGATGAGGTATAGAACCAGGAATGATTCTATCTAGATTTGCTGAAGGTCAGATAAGCTTGTGTTAAAATGGCGGTTAATCGTGTATGTCTCAAAGTTTTCATGGGTAATTGTTAAGAAAGTTTTGCTTGGATGATAAATGGGATTACATCTAGGTCTTTCCAAATAGGTTAAAGTCCTAAAGCATTGATTACTGGGCATAGGTTTGTGCTGTTAGAAGATATTTGAGTCTGTTGGTAAAAAATGGTGGTTAATCTTGTCTGTCTCAAAATTTTCATGGATAGTTATTAAGATAGCTTCCAAAGTCTCTTGGGTGTGTTGGTAAACATGATGCTAACTGTCAACCCAAACTCAGGAAGAAAACACCAATAGTTTCTTAGAAATATTGAGAACCTCTCATTAAATACACAGCTGTGTACCCCAGTTCTACCAAGGCCAAGATCATTCTTAAAGACCCAATCAGCTCCAGATACTAAAAAAAACTACCAAAGTTGGGCTGCTGGCCCTAAGGGAACCCTAGAAGAGCTCTAATGAGCTGCCAGTGGGTCTTTTACAATTGGGATCAAGAGGAGAATAAGAAAGAGAATCTAAAGAGGAAGTCTGAGGCTTTGGTTGTGGCACTGCATGCCATTGCCAGCTCAGCTTCCCAAGGCTCTGGCACCAAATGCCATCTCTGTGTACATCTCGGACATTGGAAATGAGAATATCCTCAACGGTGAAAAGCAAGGCCTTGTAACCTTTGTCCCATTTGTGGAGGGGTCACTGGAAATCACTTGGGTATCTCAATCTGTGAGGGCTCAGGTGGCCAGCACCCCTAATAGGGACTGGTGAGGTCCAGGGCTCCATCCCTGGTGGCTCCTCCAAAACAGCTCACCATAGAGAACCCAGAGCCTCAGGTAATTTTGGAAATAGAAGGAAGAGCAGTCAATTTACTTCTTGATACTGGAGCCACATTTTCTGTTCTACTCTCCAGCCCAGGCCAACTGTCCAATCACAGTGTTGTCATTAAGGGCATCACTGGGTGAGCTGAATTTTTCTCACCTGGGATGTACCTGGCGAGATCTAATTTTCTCTCACTCTTTTTTAATACCTGAGAGCCCCACACTTCTCTTAGGTAGAGATATTGGTTCTTATATTGATATTACCTGGGGAGACTAGAAGTTGCCTCCCCTTAAGAGAGGCTGATATTAATCCTTAAATCTGGGCAATTCAGGCTGAAGTGAGTCAGGCTCTAACAACAGTGTCTATTCCCATACACCTTAAGGACCCCACAACTTTCCCTTGTCAAAAAGGTTTTTTGGGCATAGCAGGACACTGTTGCTCATGGATACCAGGATATGAAGACATAGAACGCCCCCTCTATCAGTTGACCAAGGACAAGCAGATAGCTAGTAACCATCTATTAATGTGGGATCGAGAGTCAGAAAAAGCCTTCTTAAAATCTCAAGAGGGCCTTGCTCAGTGCCCCAGATTTCAGTCTTCTACTGTGAGGGTTGTGATGGAAAGGGAATGCCCTTTGGTGTCCTAACCCAGGCCTGGGGGCCAGCTCAAAAGCCACTGGGATATTTAAGCAAAGAGCTGGATCTGGCAGTACCGGCTGCCACACTCTTGATTCCTGAAGCTACAAATTAATTTTGGGACAGGAAGAAACTAACTCTGGGACAGAAAAAACATGAAGAATAACCCACTTTTCCATCTGCAAATCCCCAGAGGCATACAGCAAATAGGAACTTACCCTGGGGAAGATTGGCAAATGGACCTCAAACATGTCTAAAATGCTTGAGAACAGGTCCCTCCTGGTTTGGGTAGATACCTTCATGCACTGGGTTGAGAACTTCCCCTGTAAAACTGACAAAGCCTCAAGTGATACACTGTGCCCAAAGACATCAATCTTTGGAAAGCTTTCCAACTCCCAGCCCCAAAATAACCAACTTCTCCCATTTTACTCTGGGGTCAAAGTGTTTGTTAGAGCCTGTCCGGGAAGGCCCTCATGCAGTGATTTTAGCTACTCCAACAGCAGTCACAGTGCCTAAATTTGAAGCCTGGATCCACCATTGCAGTCAAACCCTGGTCCCCAAAGGGCCCTAACAACAAGGAACTGAAATCCCTCTGTGAACCCAGACAGGACCTCAAACTAGACTTGAAGCGACAAGATACAGACAAGTCTTCTTAAATGTTACTTTCCTCATATCCCATCAAAATCATAATCCTTATTGATTCCTTTCATCCACCCTTTCCTCACAGTATATGGGGAGTTCACTAAAACATCCTCTATCTCTTGCAGAACCCCTGGCTGTACTCAGTCTCACAAAGCATTGTGTCCTATCATGAATGCCCTAACCTGCTTTATATCTTCCAGAATAAAAGGCATCAAACTTCAAATGGTGGTTCAGATGGAGCCTCACAGGAAGGTCAAGCCAGATATCTACAGGGGACCCCTAGATAGATCTAAAGGAGAGGAACCCCATCCAATACCCATGACCAGCTGGAAGTAGCTACAATCAGCATCACCCTTCTTCCCTAACAACAGTTAGGGTTACCTCTTCAGAGGGGGGAATTATGATGGATAGTTGGAAGGCAGGCAGGCAGGCAGGGACAAGTCCCCACCCACCCACCCTAAGAAGAAACCACCCTTAAAACTATTTTACACCACCCTGGAAGGAGCCCTTTACCCTTTTCCATGCAATAAAAATCTGATTGGATGACAGGCACAGGGAGGGTTAATCAGATTAAAAGAGCCCACTAACAAGCGCGTAAGAACCCCTAGACTTAGAAACTCCAGTGGCAATCCTTTTTGCTCCCCTACCTCTTCAGGAGCTTTGTACTATCACTTTCCTATCACTCAATAAACCTTGCTTTTCTGCCCACCAATAAATAAGTAAATAAGTAAGTAAGTAAATAAATAATAAATAAAATTGAAGCTAAGAGAGAGTTTATGTACGGTGAAGTAATGCCAAAGGTCAATATATCCTTCCCATTGTCCATGGACATGCCCATGTCCAACATGATTTAGGCATCTGTTGTTCGATGAGTTCCATTTCTGTTCCCCTTGCCTAATGACAGGTGCTGGAGGCTCTTCCTTCAATAGCCCAGAGCCTTCTGTGAGTGTCAACCCCCTGTTAAAAGGGGCATCGCAGATATTTTCACACAGGGCATTTCTTTTTTTTTTAAGGTTTTATTTATTTATTTGACACAGGGAGATCAGATCACAAGTAGGCTAAGAGGCAGGCAGAGAGAGAGAGAGAGAGAGGAGGAAGCAGGCTCTCTGCTGAGCAGAAAGCCTGATGCGGGCCTCAATCCCAGGACCCTGAGATCATGACCTGAGCCGAAGGCAGAGGCTTTAACCCACTGAGCCACCCAGGTGCCCTCACACAGGGCATTTCAAAAGGAGTTCAGTGGCTTCTCAAAGAGAAACATGGATCCTCTATGCAAGTTACATCTGGAGCACCATCTCATGTCCTTCAAACTAGACTCCCAGTTTGACATTTCCAGAAAGATATTCTCATTATGTCCTCCTTTATGTGAATTTGTGTGCTCATCCAAAATGTATTCTGTCATTTAAGTGATCCTCTTCACCTTCTAAAAATGCAAGGGATAGAATTCATTTTCTTTATCCCACTCTCAGAAGAGTCTGCTTCCGCCCAGCATAGGATCCACAAACTCCTCTACTTCCATCAAGAGAGCTCAAGATTGAACCATAAGTTCAGGTAAAATTTCCCTCCAACAGAAACAACTTAGACATGCTTGTAGCCCCAGAAGATGAGCAGCTGCCACTAAACACAGTGAGAAAACTGTAGGCTACCTCCCCAGCTAAATCTCCTTCCAAGGCTTCCTGTTCCAAGAATCATTATACAGTTTTGGGCATTAGTTGACTGAAATGTGAGCTGAGCAACCAGAAGACAAGCACAGCCCTAGTCTGTCCCCAGCAACTCTCAATTCTAGTTTCCATTTCCTGTTGCCATTCATGTGTTCTCTGTCCAGCCTTAATATAATCTTAGGAGACCCTTGGAAATCAATTAGCCAATGTATAACACATTATTAGTTTTTGATGTAGTGTTCATTGATTCATTAGTTGCATATAACACCCAGTACTCAACATCACATGTGCCGTCCTTAATACACATCACCCAGTTACCCCAACTACCCGCCTTCCTCCCTTCTGTAACCCTCACTTTGTTTCCCAGAGTCCAGAATCACTCATAGTTTCTCTTCCTCTCTGATTTCTTCCCATTCAGTTTTCCCTCACTTCCCCTATGGTTCTCTGTGCTATTCCTTTTGTACTTCTCTGTGTGACTTATTTCACTTAGCAAAATACCATCCAGTTCCATCCATGTTGATGTAAATTGTAAGTATTCATCTTTTCTGATGGCTAAGTAATATTCCACTATATATATGAACAACATCTTCTTTATCCATTCATCTGTTAAAGGACATCTCAGCTCTTTTGACAGTTTGGCTATCGTGAACATTGCTGCTATGAACATTAGGGTGCATTTGCTCCTTCTTCTCACCACATCTGTATCTTTGAGGTAAATACTCAGTAGTGAAATTGCTATCTCATAGGATAGCTTTATTTTTTATTTTTTTATTTTTTTATTTTTTTTAATTTTATTTTTATTATTTGCCCAAGGGGTACAGGTCTGTGAATCATCAGGCTTACATCTTTAACTTTCTGAGGAACATCCATACTGTTCTCCAGAGTGTCTGTACCACTTTGCATTCCCACCGACAGTGAAGAGGGTTCCCCTTTCTCCACATTCTCGCCAACATTTGTTGTTTCCTGTCTTGTTAATTTTTGCCATTCTTTTTTTTAACATCTTAATTTAATTTTATTTTTTTTCAGTTTCCAAGATTCATTGTTTATGCACCACACCTAGTGCTCCAGCAATATGGGCCCTTCTTAATATCCACCACCAGGCTCACCCATCCCCCACCCTCCTCCCCTCCATAATCCTCAGTTTGATTCTCAGAATCCACAGTCACTCATTTTTTCCATTCTAACTGCTGTAAGGAGGTATCTCACTGTAGTTTTGATTTGTATTTTGCTGATGGCTAGTGATGTGGAACATATTTTCATGTTACTATTTGTAAGTCTCTTTGGAGAAATGTCTGTTCATGCCTTCTGCCCATTTCCTGATTGGATTATGTGCTTTTTGGGTGTTGGGTCTGATATTTCTTTATAGATCTTCAATACTAGCCCTTTATCTGTGGTGTCATTTGCAAATATCTTCTCCCATTCAGTCAGTTTCTTTTGCTTTTGTCGACTGTTTCCGTTGCTGTGCAGAAGCTTTTTATCTTGATAAAGTCCCAAAGTTCATTTTTGCTTGTTTCCCTTGCCCCTGGAGACAGGTCTATCAAGAAGTTGCTGTGACCCTGGTCGAAGAGGTTGCTGCCTATGTTCTCTTCTAGGATTTGGATGGATTCCTGCCTCACATTTAGGTCTTTCATCCATTTTGATTGGGTTCTCTAATTTTTTCCATTGATCTATGTGTCTGTTTTTGTGCCAGTACCATACTGTCTTGGTGATCACAGATTTGTAATATATCTTTATTATTATTATTATTATTATTATTTGCCCCAGGGGTACAGGTCTGTGAATCATCAGGCTTACACCTTTGATTTGTAATATATCTTGAAGTCTGGCATTGTGATGCTCCCAGCTTTGATTTTATTTTTCAACATTCCCATGGCAATTCAGGGTCTTTTCTGGTTCCATACAAATTTTAGGATTATTTGTTCCAGCTTTTGATATAGATTGTTTTGGATGTGTAGATTGCTCTAGGTAGCATAAACGTTTTAATAATATTTATTCTTCCAATCCATGAGCATGGAATGTTTGTCCATTTCTTTGTGTCTTCCTCAATTTCTTTCATAAACGTTCTGTAGTTTTCAGAGTACAGATGCTTTACCTCCTTACTTAGGTTTATTATAGGTATCTTATGGTTTTTGGTGCAATTGTAAATGGGATCATTTCCTTAATTTCTCTTTCTTCAGTTACATGGTTAGTGTATAGAAATCAACTGATTTCTGTGCATTGATTTTATATTCTGTCACATGAGTTGCTGTATGAGTTCTAGCAATTTTGGGGTGGAGTCTTTTGGGTTTTCTACATGGAGTATGATGTCATCTGCAAAGAGTAAGAGTTTGACTTCTTTGCCAATTTGAAAAGACTTTTGCTGCTTTTTTTACTGTCTGATTGCAAAGGCTAGGTCTTCTAATACTCTGTTGAATAACAGTAGTGACAGCGGACATCCCTGTCATATTCCTGACCTTAGAAGAAAAGTTCTCAGTTTTTCCCTATTGAGAATGATATTTGCTGTGGGTTTTCTGTATATTACTTTTATGATATTTAGGTGTGTTCCCTTTATCCCTCCACTGTGGACAGTTTTAATCAATAAAGGATGCTTTACTTTGTCCAATGCTTTCTCTGCATCTGTTGAGAGGATCATATGGTTCATGTCCTTCCTACTGTTAATATGATTTTTCACATAGATTGATTTGCAGATGTTGAGTCACCATTGCATCCAGCACTGAACTCTTGTTTGTTCAGAGATTTCTTTTTATTATTGTGTTGATTTCTTTGCTGGTTATGGGTCTGTTCAGGTTTTCTATTTCTTCTTGCTTCAGTTTTGGTAGTTTATAAATTTATAGGACTGCATCCATTTATGCAAGATTATCTTATTTGTTGACATATAATTGTTCATATGTTCTTAAAATTCTTTGTATTTCCTTGGTGCTTTTTCTGATCTCTCCTTTCATTCATGATTTTATTAATTTAAGTTCTTTCTCTTTTCTTTTGGATACATCTGGCCAGAGGTTCATCAATCTAATTAATTCTTTCAAAGAACCAGATCCTACTCTCGTTAATCTGTTCTACTGATCTTTTGGTTTCGATTTCATTGATTTATGCTCTGATCTTTACTATTTTTCATCTCCTGCTAGTGTTAAGCTTCATTTGATGTTCTCCCTCCTGCTCCTTTATGTGTCAGGTTAGGTTGTATATTTGACACCATCATTGTTTCTTGAGAAAGGCTTGTATTAATATGTACTTTGCTCTTAGGACTACCTATGCTGCCTCCCAAGGGTTTCAAACAGTTGTGTTTTCACTTGCATTTGTTCCATTCTGGTTGACCAATTCATTCTTTAGTATGATGCTCTTTAACCTCCACATATTTGAGTTTAATCTCCATGTGTATTGAGAATCTAAGGGCAGAAATGAGAGCTAATCAGGCTGAACTTAAAAATGCTATGAATGGGATGCAGTCTAAACTGGATACCCTAACAGCCATGGTAAATGAGGCAGAAGAAAAAAATTAGTGAGCTAGAAGATAAGATGATAGAAAGGAAGGAAGCCAAGGAGGACTGGGATAAGCGGCTAAAAGACAATGAGAATAGACTCAGAGAGATTGATAACACCGTGAAACATTCCAATTTCAGAATTATTGGGATTCCTGAGGGGGCAAGAGAGAGAGAGGGAGGGAGAGAGAGGCCTAGAAGGTATATTTATGAAAATCATAGCCTAGAACTTCCCTAACCTGGGGAAGGAAACAAGCATTTGGGTCCAAGAGGCAGAGAGAACCCCTCCCAAGATCAATGAGAACAGACCAACACACTGGCATATAATAGTAAAACTTGCAAAACTTTGAGCCAAGGGAGCTATCCTGAAAGCAGCTAGGGAGAAGAGATTTCTTATATGCAGAGGGAGGAACATCAGAATAACATCAGACCTGTCCACAGAGATGTGGCAAGGCAGAACAGGCTGGCAAGAAATATTCAGGGAACTAAATGAGGAGAACATGCAGCCAAGAATACTTTATCCAGCAAGGTTGTCATTCAGATGAGGAGACAAGGACCTTCCAAGACTGGCAGAAACTGAAGCTGGGCCTGCAAGAAATATTAAGGGAGATTCTCTGAAAGAAGAAAGACCACAAGAGTAAAATAGACCACAAATTTACAATCTATAGAAACAGGGGCTTTACAGGCAATATGATGGCACTAAGATCATATCTTTCAAAAGTCACTCTCAATGTGAATGGCCTAAATGCTCTCATGAAATGGCACAGGGTTGCAGATTGGATACAAAGACATGACACAATCATATGCAGATTGGATACAAAGACAGATTCATTTTGAAACCTAAGGATATCTCCAGACTGCAAGCAAGGGAATGGAAAACCATTATCATGCCAACGGACTGCAAAAGAAAGCTGGGGTAGCAATCCTCATGTTTGACAAATTAGATTTTAAACTAAAGACTGTACAATCTGGAGAGGGACACTATATCATACTTAAAGGGCCTATCCAACAAGGAGATCTAACAACTATAAGTATCTATGCTCCAAACATAGGAGCAGCCAACTACATAAACCAATTAATAACCAAAATAAAGAAACATATTGATAATAATACATTAATACTAGGAGACTTCACACCACACCACACTCACAGCAATGGACAGATCATCTAAGCTGAAGATAAAAAAAGAAACGAGAGCTTTGAATGGCACATTGAATGGCAGATGGACTTCACAGATGTATAAAGAACATTTCATTCCCAAACAAGAGAATACTCATTGTTCTCGAGTGCACATTGAACTTTCTCCAGAATAGACCACATATTTGGTCACACATCAGGTCTCAACCAATATCAAAAGACTGAGATTAATCCCTGCATATTTTCAGGCCACGAGTCTTTAAAACTGGAACTCATTCACAAGAAAAAGATCGGAAGGAGCTCAAGCACTTTGAAGTTAAAGAGTATCCTGCTAAAGTGTGAATGGGTCAACCAGGAAATCAAAGAACTTAAAAAATTCATTGAAACTAATGAAAAGGAAAACACATTGGTTCAAAACCTATGGGATCATGCAAAGGCAGTCCTAAGAGGGAAATACATAGCCATCCAAGCCTCTCTCAAAAAACTAGAAAAATCCCAAATGCACAAGCTAACCATCCACCTAAAGGAGCTGGAAAAAGAACAGCAAATAAAGCCCAAAGAAAGCTGAAGAAGAGAATAATAAAGATTAGAGCAGAAATCAAGGAAATAGAAACCAGAAAAATAGTAGAACAGATCAACAAAACTAGAAGCTGGTTCTTTGAAAGAATTAATAAGATTGTTAAACTGCTGGCCAGACTTATACAAAAGAAAAGAGAAAGGACCCAATTAATAAAATCATGAACGAAAGGGGAGAGATCACGACTAATACCAAGGAAACAGAGACCATTATTAGAACTTACTACCAGCAGCTATACGCCAACAAACTAGGCAGTCTGGAAGAAATAGATGCATTCCGGGATACTTATACACTACCAAGACTGAAAAAGAAAGAAATAGACAGTCTAAATAGTCCAATTATGAGTAACAAAATTGAAGCAGTAATCAAAACCTCACAAAAAACAAGAGTCTGGGGCATGATTGCTTCCCAGGGGAATTCTGCCAAATAAAGAAGAAATCATACTTATTCTACTGAAGCTGTTCCAAAAAAAATAGAAACTGAAGGAAAACTTTCAAACTTGTTCTATGAGGCCAACATTACCTTGATCCCCAAAGCAAAGACCACCATCAAAAAGAAGAGTACAGACCAATATTCCTGATAAATAATAGATACCAAAATACTCACCATGATCCTAGCCAATAGGATGGAACAGTACATTAAAGGAATTATTCACCACAACCAGGTGGGATTTATTCCTGGGCTGCACTGTAGTCAACATTCACAGATCAATCAACATGATAGAGCACATTAACGAAAGAAGAGACAAGAATCTTATGATCCTTTCAATAGATGCAGAGAAAGCCCCTGACAAAATATAGCATCCTTTCCTGATTAAAACCTCTTCAAAGAATAGGGATAGTGGGAACATGTCTCAACATGATAAAAGCCATCGATGAAAAGCCCGCAGAGAATATCATTCTCAATGGGGAAAAGCTGAGAACTTTTCCCTTAAAATATGAACACGACAGTTATGCCCACTCACATCACTATTGTTCAACATTGTACTAGAAATCCTAGCATCAGGGAGCAAGCGGCAAGATGGCAGAGGAGTAGGAGACCGATTATCATCAGGTCCCAGGAATTCACCCAGAGAGCTATCAAACTATTCTGAACACCTACAAATTCTACCGGAGATGGAAGAGAAGAAGAGCAGCAATTATAGGAACAGAAAATTGACCGCCTTCTGGAAGGTAGGAAGTGCGGAGAAGTGAATCTGAGGCGACGGGAGGATAGACCCCGGGGGAAGGGGCCGGCTGCCGGCAAGGGAGCGAGCAGCGGAGCACAGACTCGGAACTGTTAGAAGTCGGCTCCACTGAGGGACGTCGCCCCAGAGACCAAGTGGAGGGTGAAACCCCTGCAGGGACAGTGTGGTCTCAGGACCCACGGGGACACAAAAAGACCAGGGGTGTCTGAGCACAACTGAGCTCCCAGGTCTCAGAGAGAAGCCGGAGGGAGAGACGGAGCTGAGCTGAGGTGTCTCTCACCTCAGTGATACCTTGGGCTGTGATCTGAAGCACAGCCGGGCCACTGCTCTGTAACCGGGGACCCCACGGGTGGCACACCCGGAGAGACCCCCTCCTTCCTCCTCCGGAAGGAGCAGTGCAGGAGCAGCTGCAGGATCTGCCAGTTCGGAGATTCTAAACGGGGCTGCACCAGAGATAGAGACACTCAGTCACAGGCTGAGTGAGCTTGGAGAGTGGCCGAAGACCAGGAGAAGGGAGGGACTGCTTTTCTCTGAGGGGCACTGAGGACTGAGGCCCCAGGCTCTCGGCTCCTCTGGGTCAGAGACTGGGAGCCGCCATTTTCAGTCCCGTCCTCCAATGAGGTACGGAAAGCGTTCAGGAAACAAAAGCTCCTGAGAGCGAACCCGAGCTGATTACTTAGCCTGGCCCCTGGCGAGGGCGGTGGGAATCCGCCTCGGGCATAGACGCTGGAGAAACACAGCAACAGGACCATCCCCCAGAAGACCAAGGGGAAAAAAAAAAACATCCAGTCAAAGTCAAGTTCAAGATTGCATTGTGGAACTCCAGAGCAGAGAATTCATGGCTTTTTCCCCATGATTCTTCNGAAATAGATAATATAGATATAGGATTTTGTTTTATTCATTTTTGTTTGTTTTGTTTTTGTATGATTTTGTGTTTTTGGTTTTGTTTGTTTGTTTTTGGTTTTGGTTTTTTCCCCTCTTACTTTTCTACCCAGTTCCAGGTCTCTTCTGAGTAGTTTAGTGTATATTTCTCTGGGTTCATTGCTACCGTTTAGTATTTGGTTCTCTCATCCATCTATTCCTATCTGCATAAAATGACAAGGCAGAAAAA
>LNAC01000686.1:811220-825617 GCA_002007465.1 Ailurus styani | reverse complement strand
CACTTTTTACCTCCTCATTCCTCAAGGTGTAAATCAGGGGATTTACCAAAGGGGTGACCACCGTGTAGAAGACAGATACCACCTTGTCCACGGAGAAGCTGCTGTCTGGCCGAGTGTAGAGGAAGATACACGGTCCAAAGAAGAAGACAACTACCATGAAGTGGGCTGAGCAGGTAGACAGGGCCTTCCGGCGCCCTTCAGCTGACTGTTTTCTAAGAGAAACCAGGATGACCGTGTAAGAGGTGACCAAAGCCAGGAAACAGGTGAGGGAGATAGTTCCACTATTAGACACAATGAGCATTCCCGTGAGGTATGTATCTGTGCACGCCAGCTTGATGACAGGGGGCACATCGCAGAAGTAGCTATCAATGATGTTGGGGCCACAGTAAGGCAGACGAATGGTCAGGAAGGTCTGCACCAGAGAGTGAACAGTACCCCCCAACCAGAGAGCAAGGACGAGCTGTACACAGACCCTGATGTTCATCACACTGGGATAGTGCAGCGGAGCACAGATGGCTACGTAACGATCGTAAGCCATGACGGTCAGCAGAAAGATCTCAGCACAAGCAAACAGATGTAGAAAGAAGAGCTGTGCAATGCAGTTATCAAAGGAAATTGTCTTTTGCTCCAAAAGCAAGCCCTCCAGCATCTTGGGCACAGTGACTGATGAGTGGCAGAGGTCAATAAAGGATAGATTGCTCAGGAAGAAGTACATGGGGGTGTGGAGATGCAGAGTAAAAACTATAGTAACTATGATGAGAGTGTTCCCCAAAAGGGTTAGCACATATGTGGCAGAGAATGCCACAAAAAATAGTATCTCCAGCACCCAGTTCTCAGTGAGTCCCAAGAAGACAAATTCAGTCACTCTTGTTTGATTTGGAGTATCCATCCAATGAGTTTCCAAAGGACTTTGTGGAGAGGGGAAAAAAACCATGAAAGCTAATTTAGCTTTAATATTACAAGACTAGAACTCATTGAAGTGACTCTACATTCCCATATGAATTGCTTATTTATTTATTATCGGGGTATATAAAATAGAAGAGCAACTTAGTAGCGATTAGTACAACATACCCATTATGTATCAGGAGCCATTCCCAGCACTTTATACACACCGTTCTATTAACCACAACTGCACTGTGGCATAGGCATTATTGTTCCTGGCTTGCAGATGAGATACATGAATCTCACAAGAATAAATAAGTTGCCAAAACTCTTAGCCACTAGTTAACTGGCTTTTTTCATTTTAGTCTAACCCACAGATAACACCAAATTAATCTTCCCAAATATGACTCCCAACTAAAGTCATTCACCATTTCACTCTTCCTATCAAATTATATGTACATCCAAAGCCTGCAACAGACTAATCCGTGTTTATTTTTCCAGTCTGGAATCCTCCTTTTCCCATACATATTCTTCTCTTCAGGTAAGCCGGTTATTATGTTTCTGCTACGTTACCCCCACCTTTCAGAAACGTTTGCCAGTACAATCAAATCCTATCTCTTCTCTTTCATATCTATTTTATGGTACTGCACTACAAAAGAAAATAAGACTTTTCTTTCTGTTACCATTAAATTGAAATTTCCTTAAAAAGTGGTAACTACACAGGTGCCTGGTTGGCTCAGTCAGTTAAACTTCTGCCTTTGGCTCAGGTCATGCTCTCAGGTCCTGGGGTGGAGCCCCGCATCTGGACTCCCTGCTCAGTGAAGAGTCTGCTTCTCCCTCTCCCTCTTCCTCTGCTCCCCCCTTTGCTCCTCTCCCCTGTGTATTCTCTCTCTCTCTCTCTCTCTCTCTCTCTCTCTCTCTCTCTCTCTCTCTCTCATAAATAAATAAAAAACCTTTTAAACAAATAAATAAACTAAAATAAATTAGAAAAAGTAGGTTGAGATTTTGAACTAGAAGATTGGGTGACTTTGGAAAAATTACTTCGTCTCCCTGAGCGTCAGTTTTCTCATCAGTGCAAACTGAAATACAAAACTACTTCACAAAACTGTTACAAAAGTGTTCCATATTGCCTGGTACTTGAAATGTATAAAAAGTCCATCCTTTTCATTGCTAACTAGGATCTCTGTGTGAAAATGTCCCAAAGTGGGCGCCTGGGTGGCTCAGTGGGTTAAAGCCTCTGCCTTCGGCTCAGGTCATGATCTCAGGGTCCTGGGATCGAGGCCCGCATTGGGCTCTCTGCTCAGCAGGGAGCCTGCTTCCTCCTCTCTTTCTGCCTACTTGTAATCTCTCTCTGTCAAATAAATAAATAAAATCTTTAAAAAAAAAGGAAAGAAAGAAAAAAAATGTCCCAAAGAGTCTCCAAGAGAGAAAATCAGGTCATGTGTTTAGGCAGTTTAAAACAAAGACCACAAAAAAGTGGATAAAAGAACATGAGGAGTCTCTAGTCAATCAAACAATATTTAACAAATCCCCCCCAGGATCTGTGCCCAAGGAACATTCTCCCCCCAAACCTTGCCATGGCTTTCTCTTTCTCATTTTTAAGGTCTTATCTCAAATATCACCTCAGCATGGAGGTCCTCCTGATGATTATTCCAAAAACACTCCCCAATGACATGATATCTTAGGGCATCTTCTTTGTAGCACTTCGAAACACCTGCAATCTCCTGAATGATTTGCATCTATGTTAATTGGCTGCCTTTCCAAATATAAACCCTTTGAGGGCAAGGACTAGATCTGTATGTTTACTGCTGCATACCCAAAACTTCAGTTCAGCAGTGAATGAGATCCCAAAACCCAGCCCATGCTATGATGAGCAGTGACAAAGACTTCCACACTCCAAAACTAAAAAGCCCCTCAAGAAATGCAAGGCGGGGGCGCCTGGGTGGCTCAGTGGGTTAAAGCCTCTGCTTTCGGCTCAGGTCATGATCTCAGCGTCCTGGGATCGAGGCCCGCATCGGGCTCTCTGCTCAGCAGGGAGCCTGCTTCCCCTTCTCTCTCTGCCTGCCTCTCTGCCTCCTTGTGATCTCTCTCCCTCTGTGAAATAAATAAATAAAATCTTTAAAAAAAAAAAAAAAGAAATGCAAGGCAGTTTCTTTTCTAAAGAATCCATAAAAACAAAAACATGTGTGTCTAAAACTAATAAGTATATTACAAATAATTATAAATAATAATGATTAACTTTCTCTTTAAAAAAGGAAGAAAGAAACCAGCAAGTATACAGTGCCTGTTGGAAGTAGGAGGCTTAGCACTCTCCTGATTTCCTTAAGATTTCATTTTATTCTCCTGAAAAGATGCAGAGCACCTCCATCAACCTTCCCAACACATCTTTCTCTATTCCTCTTGAGCCTTTCCCACTGCTTACTCACCACCGTCCTGAATTATTTTGTCAAATCTTTTTTCTTCTGTCTTTCCCACCCCCTGACAGTAAGAAAAAAAAAATCAGGATGGCTTAGCAAGCTTAATAAACCATGTGGAGAAGTGAGGGGCCAATAAACCTGGAGGAAAGAAATGTACACACAAAATTGTTGTTAGTGACACCTATGCACTGCTAACTCACTTATAAACCCATTACATTTCTCTCATTCCTTGAGTCATCCAGTAAATTCACAGACGGACTGATCCACGAATAATTGGGCAAATGGGGACTTTCAAGTGTAGAAAAAAACGACTCAGGGCTTACAAACCAAGGATGTCAAATAGAAAATACTGAATTCAAAATATTGAGGTCAAACAAAAATTAATGGTTAAATACCTCTTTTATTGACTTCATAGTGGGTTTTTTAAAAAAGATAATAGCTTAGAAAAGAGCTTCCTTTTTAAACTCACAATCGAATGTATTAAGATGTAAGCCATGAATTAAACTTTTTTTCTCATTTGGGCTTTTATCTTTTACTTTTTTCTTTAAAAAGTGGGCTCCATGCCTCCATGTGGGGCTTGAACTTAGGACCCTGAGATCATGACCTGAGTCAAAACCAAGAGTCAGACATGCAACTGACTACACCACCCAGGTGCCCTAGCAAAAAAATATTTTAAAAGTAACATTACATGTGATGAACATGAAAAGTCTCAAAATTTGGGGGGAAGGTGATCTGTGCATTAAAATAATTGCCCAGTTTTTAAGGAAATCAGTAGAAATCTTATCTACTGAAGGGTAATTGAATTAAAAGAAACAGAACCCCCATTAGACATCGATATCATGTATATTAATGTGTATTGTGTATACTGAAATTCTTCTTAAAGGACTGAAGGACCTTAAGAATCTGTCCCTTTCTGCCCTTCGCCCTTTCCTTTCACCTTTCACCCTTCACCCAAGGGCTCTGCAATCCCCACAGCAGCTTTACAAAGGAGACAGTAACAACTCTCCCCTTTTGGAAATCACTGCTCTGAAGAGTATAGCAATTTGCTGGGGACCACATGTGATGAGCAGCAGAGTTTAATCCTGTACCACCTGACTCCCCAGTTTCAACCTCGTCATCTCTGCCATTTCCTCCGAGTTACTCCAAACCCCATCTTTCTCTGTCTCCTCTCTCTCTGTCTCCATCTGACTGCTGTTTCAGCACTGCAGGCTCAGACCTTGGCACAGACACACAGCGAAGGCTGCTTCTGCCAAGAGGAACCTGAGTTTTCATCCTACATCCTTACTGTATGATCCTTACATCATCATTTCAGCCTCAAGTCGATTTGATCTTGAGCTGCCAAGATCTTGTAGGAGAGAACTGCCTGACTGTGTCAAGTGAATGCCAGGGTCTTCAACCTAAAAGAGGAGACAAGGGAGAAGCTCATGGGAGCACATGAACTTTGACACCTTTATTTCTCAGATAGAGGGACTATGGTTAACTTTCAGAGATTCTTTATGGATTGTCCTGCCTTCGCACAACAGAACTGGAGTTCTGGGGCGCCTGGGTGGCTCAAGTCATTAAGCATCTGCTGCTCCGGTCATGATCCCAGGGTCCCGGCATCAAGTCCCACATCCGTCTCACTGCTTAACGAGGAGCCTGCTTCTCCCTCTCCCACTCCCCCTGCTTGTGTTCCCTCTCTCGCTGTGTCTGTGTCAAATAAATAAATAAAATCTTTAAAAAAAAAAAGAACTGGAGTTCTAGCCCAGGTCTCAGGCCCTCAGATTTTTCCGCTACTCAGTAGTGGCCTCTACAGGTAGATTAACATCTAAATATCTCTCAGTATATTATACTTATTTCGTACAAAGTACAAAATATTGTACTTTTTTCAAGATTTTTCTCTTAGCAGTTAGTCGTTTTGTTTACTTTTTTTTTTTTAGATTTAACTCTTCAGGATTGCCTGGGTGACGCATTTCAAATCTTGCTTTTGGCTCAGGTTGTGATCTCAGGGTTGTGAGATCAAGACCCACGTCTCTCTCTCTCTCTCTCTCTCTCTCTCTCTCTCTCTCTCTCTCTCTCTCTTTCTCTCTCTCTCTCAATTGAATAAATGTTTTTTAAAAAGATTTAATTCTTCATGGTATATTATGGTATTATCTACATGAGTGCCAACCAAAACAGGTAGACAAAGAAAGCTTCTCTGAGGCTCTTAACTTTTGTTTTGGTTTGATTTCTTTTAAGGGTGGGCAGAGCAGAGGCGCAGAGGGGGGAGAGACAGAGAGAATCTTAGGCAGACTCCACACCCAGGGCAGAGCCTGATGTGGGGCTCAAGCTCACAACCGTGAGATCAAAACCTGAGCTGAGATCAAAAGTCAGATGCTTAACCAACTGAATCACCCAGGCACCCCTACTACTCTGAGGATTTTAAAGGAGAGGATTATTTATAGTAAGAACCAAATGGTATCCTCTTCTCTTCATTCAGAGAAAGCACTCAACAGCACCTCCCCCATATATTCCAGGGATGCAGTCCCAGTGAGTTATGTCTCAGAGAGTGACACTGGATCGGCAAGCCCAGGGCAGCAGCTGCACTCTTCCAGGTACTCTTCCATTTCTTCTCCAGAACAGCCCAAATCTAATCTGTATGCTGACTTTCAAGGCACAAGAAAGACAGGCTTTCTCTGGTGGTCATACAGACTCCCTTGCTTCCACAAACAAACAAAGACTGAATGACCATCTGCCGCTAGAAGAGACTCCTTCCTTCTTTGAAAGAAGGTATCTCATTCAACACTCATTCCACAAACATCCGTGAATGCCTAGCAGGCACTGGGCTAGTGATGGTCTTGATCCCTTCCAACCCCAAAACTCCATAATTCTATGACTTTCTAGATGACTAGAAAGAAGGAGCAGGTGCTGTGGCAAAATCTAAAAGGTGACAAGTAATAATCCTAGACATTTTGAGCAATCTTAGAGGGTGTGTCTATTTGTGGTATGTTGGGGGTATGGGGCTGCCTTTGCAGAAAGCAACACACTAAAAAAGGATCCAGAGGCCTCAGACAGAAGAGAGGTTAAAATAATTCTCATAAACTAAAAGGCCTTCTACTGAGTGTACAAATACTATACATTCATTCAGACAAGTGTTTGAGGATGGGTCAAACTAAAAGGCCTTCTACTGAGTGTACAAATACTATACATTCATTCAGACAAGTGTTTGAGGATGGGTCCTGCTCAGTAAGTACCATGAACACATATGCAGATGGATGCATACCTGACAGAAAGCACAGCAGGCGATGCAAGTAAAGAGGTGGTAAAGCTCACCAATGTTCTCCAATGACACAGGGGTGATGTACCTAACTGTTGTAATGTTCTTTCTTCCACGTCTTCATTAATCTGTTCTGAAATGAAACAGGGAGAAAGCAAAATATTTTAAAACTGTGATTTGGACATTAGTAACTGCTTGTCCGTTAAAATATTTTCACCCTTGGGGCCCCTGGGTGTCTCAATCAGTTGAGCATCTGCCTTCAGCTTGGGTCCTGGTCCCAGGGTCCTGGAATGGGGCCCCACACTGGGCTCCCTCCTCAGCGAGGAGCCTGCTTCTCCCTCTCCCTCTGCTGCTCCTCTCCTTGTGCTCTCTTGCTCTCAGTCAAATGAATAAATACAATCTTTAGGAAAAACAAATAGTTTCGCCCTTTTAATTTGGACTCTGGATTTTGCTTAATCTCCTCCCCTCTCTGTTAATTTTGCATTTGTCCTTTTCAGAACTTCTGCCTTCTTCTAGCCAAGGAAGGTAGAACTAAGCCTACTTGCCCTTTCCACTCTAATCAGTGATTACTATGAGCACTCTTAGAACTCTATTTGAACAGGTTCCAAAATCTGTTCTTCAGAAGCCATTATTTCAACAAACATTTTGTATAGAAGGAAAATACTCATTATTAGTTAACATGAATAAATAGCATGCTTTATGAAATATAAGCAAATACTAACTTGAAGCTTAAATTTTTTTAAAGATTTTATTTATTTATTTGACACAGAGAGATTACAAGTAGGCAGAGAGGCAGGCAGGTGGGGGGGGGGGGAGGNTTCTTCAGAAGCCACTCATTCTTTCAACAAACACTTTGTATAGAAGGAAAATACTCATTCTAGTTAATATCAATAAATAGCATGCTTTATGAAATATAAATACTTACTTGAAGCTTAAATTTTTTATCAAGAAAATATAAAAGTGTCTTGATCACGGTAATCATGTCACAATGTATACATACAGCAAACCATCAAATTGCCACCTTAAATACATTCAATCTTTGTCGATTATACCTCAATAAAGATAGAAAGAAAATGTAAAATTTTGTGAGAAGTTGTACCCAGTCAAAGCCAGTTAGTCTTAGGTTCTATTGTTGTCCTGCTGAACTAATAATGAGCATTACTGAGTGAAGACCTATTTTGTCAAACAGTGCATCTGAAAATTTGGATTCTGGGGCACCTGGCTGACTCGGTTGGTACAGCATGCCACTCTGGATCTCAGAGTCATGAGTTTAAGCCCCACCGTGGGCATGGAGGGAGAGAGAGAGAGAGAAAGAAATAAGTCAAGTACTAATTTTAAAAACTTTGGATCCTGCTCTTTTTTACCCCTTTAACCATCTGATCTATCATAATTCTGGGTACACTCGTGCAGGTCACTTGACTTTATTTGCATTATCTGGAAAGCAGGTAATAATTTGATCCCTGTAATTATTGTGATGGTTAGTTTTACATGTCAGCTTGGCTAGGCCATGGTACCCAGCTGTGTGGTCAAATACAGGTCTAGATGTTGTTGGGAAGATGTTTTTCAGATGTCATTAACATTTAAATCAGTAGACTTTAAGTAGATTACCTTCCCTAATGTGAGTGGGCCTGAAGCAATCAGTGGAAAACCTTCAGAGAAAAGACTGAGGTCCCCAGCACAAGGAACTCTGTTTCCAGAGTCAAGACTGCAAGACTGACTCCTGCCAACGTCCAGCCGGCTGGCCTGTTCTGCAGACCTCAGACTGACCAGGCCCCAGATCCCATGAGCCAATTCTTTAAAGTAAATCTCTCTCTCGCTCAGTCTCCTTCTCCTTCTTTCTTTCTCTTTTTACATATATACAATTTATTCCGATGAAAGAGAGACAGAGAGAGAGAGATAGGCAGACAGGCAGAAAGATGGCCTCTCAGTTATGTTTCTGGTGAGAACCCTGACTGATACAATTACTTCCCTTGCAATCATCTTAAAGATAGGAATGTAGTTTAGGTTTAGGAAGGTTTAGTTATGTAAGACCATTGTTCATTCATCCCTGCCAGGAGATACACTTCTGAAGATCTTAGTATATTCTCTCTCTCCCACCTTCAACACCTAGACCTGTATTTGACCACAAAGCAAAAAGCAACAACAGTCATTATTACTTTAAAAGGTGAGGCAGAAAGACGATAGGAAAACTCAGTGCCATCAAACCAAATCCATCAACCCACTAACTCTATTAAACTCTCGCTCTCTTTTAAAGGCCAAAGCAAGGGTGCCTGGGTGACTCAGAGGGTTAAGCGTCTGCCTTCTGCCTTGGCCTCAGGTCATGATCCCAGGATCCAGGAATTGAGCCCCACACCTGGCTTCCTGCTCAACAAGGAGCCTCCTTCTCCCTCTCCCTCTGCCTCCCCCTGCTTGTGCTCTCTCTCTCTCCCTCTCTCTCTGTCAAATAAATAAATAAAATGATTTTTTTTAAAAGGCCAAAGCAATATTCTTCAATGTATAATTGTAACATTCGTTTATATACTTATCTTGCTTTTTTTAAAAGAGACTTTTCACTGACATCAAACACTTTCCACGTACTCTTGCACCTCCTCCTGATTCAATGTGCTCTCATACCCTGTTACAGAAGCCCAGGATGGAAAATCCTAGAGCACAAAATTTTACACAGGGTGAATTTCAGGCTTGAAAGCTTTGGGATTTTTATCTGCCCGACACAGGATTTTGAAGTGATCACTGGATGACTACACTTGAACTTCCCATCAATGAATACTCAGGGGTACTATTATGAGTTTTCCATTTCAATGAATTTCCTGTTATTACTCTCCTTCATTTAGCAATTTAATAAGTGGACAATAAAACCAGCAGCTTCCAAATATGGAAGAGTTCCAAACCTTTGGCAATTAGCATGACATCAGTTTGTTCACTGTACTAATCACCGCAACATACACCAGAGAGTCAAAGTCCCACTGACAAATAGAACCTCACCCATGAATCCTAAATAAATTGCTATCAATCCTTGGGCTCCCAAAATGCCCAACAGGCACCCTGGAACTCAGTAAGTTTCCAGAAATACCTGACTCGACACCCCCTCGTTTGTCTTTTCTAAGGCTTGAGGAAAATTTCAAAGCAAAAATATTACAATTCACTCTTTACAGATTGTCCTCATAAGATAACCTCTTTTTATAAGGCATAAATATCAAGATGTTTTTACAGTGGGTTTTCAATTTCCCAAAAAGAGTTTTGACTACCTAAAGCAAAAACAGTAAGAATGCATTGTGGAACTGAAAATACGCAGGAATAAAATGTATGAAAATAATAACAAAAAGACTGGGAGGAAGAAAATGGAAGGTGGAAATATTCTTATATTATGCAGGCAGTGGTAAAATATTATTTGATGATGTACTGCATTAAAGATATATTCTCTAAATGCTTGACAAACAATGTAGTGATATGGCTAATAAGGTAATAGTGGAGGTGAAATAAAATATTTTTTTAAAAATCTCAGTAAATCCAAATGATAAAAAAGAAGAAACACACAGAAGAAAATGAGAATAGAAAACAAATAGCAAAATGATAGATTTAAACCAAACCCCATTGATAATCACATTAAATATATATGGTCTACCTTGTTTGTGGAATATATAAACTCTTACAACTCAACAATTAAAAAGACAAATAACCCAACTTAAGAATAGGAAAGGGATTCTAATTGACATTTTTCCAAATGGCCAGCAAGCCCATGAAAAAATTTTCCACATTATTAGCCTTCAGGGAAATGGAAAGCAAAGGCACAACAAGATACCACTTCACATGCTCTAACGTAACTATAATCAAAAAGACAGAAAATGACAAGTGTCAGAAAGGATGTGGAGAAATTAGAAACCTCAATAATTATTAGTAGGAATATAAAATGATGCACACATTTTGGCAAATAATTTGGCAGTTTGTCAAAATGTTAAAGACACAGTTGTCGGGCGCCTGGGTGGCTCAGTGGGTTAAAGCCTCTGCCTTCGGCTCAGGTCATGATCTCAGGGTCCTGGGATCGAGGCCCGCATCGGGCTCCCTGCTCAGCAGGGAGCTTGCTTCCTCCTCCCTCTCTGCCGACTTGTAATCTCTCTCTGTCAAATAAATAAATAAAATTAAAAAAAAAAAAAGACACAGTTGTCATAACCAAGCAGATCCACTTCTATACTCAAGAGCATCGAAAATATATATATATTTTTTAAAGATTTTATTTATTTATTTCACAGCGGGAGAGAGATCACAAGGAGGCAGAGAGGCAGGCAGAGAGAGAGAAGGGGAAGCAGGCTCCCTGCGGAGCAGAGAGCCCGACGCGGGCCTCGATCCCAGGACCCTGAGATCATGACCTGGGCCGAAAGCAGAGGCTTTAACCCACTGAGCCACCCAGGCGCCCTCGAAAATATATTTTTGGAGCACCTGGGGGATCAGTCGGTTAAGCATTGGACTCTTGAAAAAAAAGATTCTCTTTCCCACATAGCCACTCTGGAAAACAATTTGGAGGTTCCTCAAAAAGTTAAAAATAGATCTACCCTGGGGCATCTGGGGGGCTAAGCTCTTAAGCGTCTGCCTTCACCTCAGGTCAGGATCCCAGTGTCTTGAGATCAGTGGGAAGCCTGCTTCTCCCTTTCCCATTCCCCATGCTTGTGTTCCCTCTCTTGCTGTGTCTCTGTCAAATAAATAAATAAAATCTTTTAAAAAAATAGATCTACCCTATGACCCAACAATTGCACTGCTAGGTATTTACTCCAAGGATACAGACTTAGTGATCCGAAGGAGCACTTGCACCCCAAAGCTTACAGCAGCAATGTCCATAATGGCCAAACCATGGAAAGAACCCAGATGTCCATCGACTAATAAATAAATCAAGAAGATGTGGTAAACAGTGCCTGGGTGGCTCAGTCAGTTAATTGTCTATCTTGGGCTCAGGTCATGATCCCAATGTTCTGGGATCAAGCCCCACATTGGATTCCCTGCTCAGCGGGGAGTCTGCTTCTCTCTCTCCCTTTGCCTTTGCCCATTCTGTCTCTCTCAAATAAGTAAAATATTTTAAAAAATAGAATTTAAAAAAAGAAGATGTGAGATACACACACACACACACAATGGAATGTGATTCAGCCATGAAAAAAATGAAATCTTACCATTCGCAACCCGGAACTAGAGGATATTATGCTAAGTAAGATAAGTCAATGAGAGAAAGACAATTATCATATGATTTCATTCATATGTGGAATTTAAGAAACAAAACAGAAGATCATAGAGGAAGGGAAGGAAAAAATAAAATAAGATGAAATCAGTTAGGGAGATAAACCATAAGAGACTTTTAAGTACAAGAAACAAACTGAAGGTTGCTGGAGGGGTGCTGGGTGGGGGGGATGGCGAGACTGGGTGATGGGCATTAAGGAGGATACTTGATAGAATGAGCACTGCGTGTTATATGCAACTGATGAATCACTAAACTCTGCTTCTGAAGCTAATACTACACTATAGCTTAATTAATTAAATTTAAATAAAGTAAAATTTAAAAAATAAAAATAAATCTAAAAAAAATTCTCTCTTTCCCTCTCCCTCTGCCCTCCCCACCACTCATACTTTCTCTCAAAGAAAAAAGAAAGCATATGTCCACACAAAAATTTGTACATATTAATTGCAGTATTATTCATACGATCCAAAAACTAGAACCATCCAAAATATCTATCCATTGACAAATGGTTAAACAAAAGTGGTATGTCCATAAAGTGGAATTTTGTTGAGTAATAAAAAGGAATGAGGTACTGATACATAATACAACATGTATCCACCTTTGCAGTGAAGATGAAGAGACTGCAGTTTGATGATATTGAGGAGAAAAGGATATGGAGGCAGCAAATGTCCCAGGCCCTGGTGGAGTTCCATCTTTGCAAGACAGCAAACATACAGCAGACTATAGCCATGACAGAGACTACACACATGGTAGGAGTCTTCCACACAATTACCAGTCACAAGAATGGTGAAAGTCAGAAAAAGAATAAAGAATGGGAGACTGCTCCCAAAGGCCAGGCCCAAAAGCACCAGTCCCACCTCAGACCATGGATCTCACTATATGTGTAGACCCCTTGGGCCTTGACCAGACTATTCCAACCCTCTAATGCAGGAAGTGATGGAGGCTGCTGACAACGTGGGTACCAGACAGCAAGGTAGACCCGTGGGGCAGAATATGAATCAGAGTTACAGACCATAACTCTTCAGGGGCTCTCTTCACCAAAGACAGCACTGTGAGGACAGCAATGAAGAGCAGATGAGACCCAAGGTCAGCAGCCACCTCAATCAATTACCCCCACAGATGTAAAAACCTAAACTACAACATGGCAAAGAGACAAAAACAGTTGATCCACCAGCTGAATATTCATTTGCTCTTGCAGCTGAGCAAGGTGGGGGCTACGTAAAAGGTCAGCTCACCACCTCTGCCATCATCCAGTTTAGTCATCCAATCAGGAGAAATAACTATGAAATTCCAGTATGAAGAAATTAATAAAGGGGCGCCTGGGTGGCTCAGTCGTTAAGCGTCTGCCTTCAGCTCAGATCACGATCCCAGAGTCCTGGGATCGAGCCCCACACAGGGCTCCCTGCTCAGCGGGAAGCCTGCTTCTCCCTCTCCCACTCCCCCAGCTTGTGTTCCCTCTCTCTCTGTCAAATAAATAAATAAATTCTTAAAAAAAAAGAAGGAGGAGGAGGAGGAGGAGGGGGAGGAAGAGAAGAAGAAGAAGAAGAAGAAGAAGAAGAAGAAGAAGAAGAAGAAGAAGAAGAAATTAATAAAATATTGGAGCTAATGATCTTAAGTGCTTGCTTTTTGCCCAATGACAAGATAACTAGAACTATCTGCATTATCTATGCAGCTTGGGATTTTTAATATTTTTACCTAAAAACCTATCTTTTGGGTAATGGCAAACATGGGTTTGTTTATTTTTTTGTGCCTGGTTTTTCTCATTACACCTTATAGATTTTTAAATTGTTTCTTAGCTGGCCAAATTGACATTTTTAGGAATCTCATTTTTAATCTGTAACAAAAATTCATAACTTGATTTTTTAAGTCAACTGTAATATTGTGATTTATGATAAGAAATACATACTTGGTCTTCTTCCCCTTTTCTGGCACAGAGCTTCAAAAACCCCAGGGATGGGCACCTGGGTGGCTCAGTGGGTTAAAGCCTCTGCCTTCGGCTCAGGTCATGATCTCAGGGTCCTGGGATCGAGGCCCGCATCAGGCTCTCTCCTCAGCGGGGAGCCCGCTTCCTCCTCTCTCTCCGCCTGCCTCTCTGCCTACTTGTGATCTCTGTGTGTGTGTCAAATAAATAAATAAAATCTTTTAAAAAAAACAAAAAACAAAAAACAAAAACCCCAGGGATTTCCAAAGTGATGAGAGTGATAAAGCTTCCTTTTTTATGTTAATGAGGTAGCTTTGGAAACACCACAGCATCAACCTTGTAATTAAAGGGTTGCTAGGCAGCTGGGTGGCTCAGTGGGTTAATCGGTTAATCGGTTAAGCAGTTAAGCGTCTACCTTTGGCTTGGGTGGTGATCCCAGGGTCCTGGGATAGAGCCCCACATCGGGCTCCTTGCTCTGTGGGGAGCCTGCTTCTCCCCTGCCTGACACTCCCCCTGCTTGTGGCTGCTCTCTCCCTCTCTCTCTGGGTCAAATAAATAAATAAAATCTTTAAAAAAAAATAAAAGTAAAGGTTTGGAATTTTCAGTCCCACTCCCAAACTCCCCCGGGAGTGGAAAGTCTGGAGACAATCCATTGCATCTGGCTAAGGATTTAATCAATCATGTCTATGTAGTGAAGCCTCCATAAAAATCCAAAAGGACAAGG
>LNAC01000686.1:759342-800608 GCA_002007465.1 Ailurus styani | reverse complement strand
GGAGGGCATCTCGTAGGATAGAAGTAGGGTTTCCGGACTGTTTTCTTGTCTCATCAAGTGATCCGGCCTGTCTGCAAACATACTTCCTGTTTCTCCAAAAATTCATCTTCTGGAAATCTACTCTGCCAACCTCTCTGCACTGCAGATTGCCTTCACCTGCTACCCCTGAACACACCCCAAGTCAAAACCACCATCCTCTGCCTAGTCAGCCTGGAAAAGTAACCCACTTTCAAACCTACCAGCTGTAACCCACCTCAGTTTCCTGACCCCACCAAGCAGGGCACCCCAAATCTAGAAAGTGAAAGGTTACAATAGGGCACCTGGGAAAAATGGAACTTGATTTATGTTTCCTGCCTAGAGGGAAGCATTCTCTCACTACCTCCTGTGTGTATTTCCCTTGTCTGACTTCACCATTCATCTTAGCAGACTACAGGAAGACATGGGAGAGATCAAAAATATATCCCTGGACACGGTGGTGACAAACTTCATTCTCCTGGGCTTACCTCACCCCCCGAGTCTGAGCACCCTCCTCTTCCTGGTCTTCTTCATCATTTACATCCTCACTCAGCTGGGGAACCTGCTCATTCTGCTCACTGTGTGGGCTGACTCAAAGCTCCATGCTCGCCCCATGTACATTCTTCTGGCCGTGCTCTCATTCCTGGACATGTGGCTCTCCTCAGTCATAGTCCCTCGGCTCATACTGGATTTTACTCCCGCCAGCAAAGCAATCCCCTTTGGGGGCTGTGTGGCTCAGCTCTATTTCTTCCACTTCCTGGGCAGCACCCAGTGCTTCCTCTACACCTTGATGGCCTACGACAGGTACCTGGCAATATGCCGGCCCCTGCGCTACCCTGTGCTCATGAATGGGAGGTTATGCACCATCCTTGTGGCTGGAGCTTGGGTGGCTGGCTCCATCCATGGGTCTATCCAGGCCACCTTGACCTTCCGCCTGCCCTACTGTGGGCCCAACCAGGTGGATTACTTTANTGTGTGGCTCAGCTCTATTTCTTCCACTTCCTGGGCAGCACCCAGTGCTTCCTCTACACCTTGATGGCCTACGACAGGTACCTGGCAATATGCCGGCCCCTGCGCTACCCTGTGCTCATGAATGGGAGGTTATGCACCATCCTTGTGGCTGGAGCTTGGGTGGCTGGCTCCATCCATGGGTCTATCCAGGCCACCTTGACCTTCCGCCTGCCCTACTGTAGGCCCAATCAGGTGGATTATTTTTTCTGCGACATCCCTGCGGTACTGAGACTGGCCTGTGCTGACACAACCATCAATGAGCTTGTGACCTTTGTGGACATTGGGGTGGTGGCGGCCAGTTGCTTCATGTTAATTCTGCTCTCCTATGCCAACATAGTCCATGCCATCCTGAAGATTCGTACTGCTGATGGGCGGCGCCGAGCCTTCTCCACCTGTGGTTCCCACCTGACCGTGGTCACCGTCTACTATGTGCCCTGTATCTTCATCTATCTCAGGGCTGGCTCCAAGAGTCCCCTGGATGGAGCAGTGGCTGTGTTTTACACTGTTGTCACTCCATTTCTGAACCCCCTCATCTATACCCTGAGGAACCAGGAAGTGAAGTCTGCTCTGAAGAGAATCACAGCAGGTAGAGGGGCCACCAGTGAAAATAAGTAACTACAGGCTCAGGGACTACCTGCTTCATGGTTGCTAACACACGTCTCATTTTTAAGTACTCTACACCCAACATGGGGCTTGAACTCACAACCCAGAGATCAAGAGTCACAGGCTCCACTGACTGAGCCAGCCAGGCACCCCTAATATTATTTGTTTAGAAATAAATATATAGGGTGCCTGGCTGGCCCGGTCAGTTAAGCACCTGCCTTAGTCTCAGGTCAAGATCCCAGGGTCCTGGGATGGAGCCCAAGCCCGCATGGGTTCCTTGCTCAGTGGGGAGCCTGCTTCTTCCTCTCCCTCAGCCCCTCTCCCTCCCCTGCTCATTCTATATTTCTCTCTCAAATAAATAAATAAAATTTAAAAAAAGAGAAACAAGTGTATACATTACCTCTACCACTCTGACTACTTTGTGAAATATGAAAATGCCTTATTAAAGGTTCAAAATGATGAGGATATGTCAGCAACTTTGGAATTACGTTATGCCAGAAAATTTGAAAGGAAAAGAAAATGACGTTCTCTTTACCTCTGAACCCTAGACTTCTATGACTTCTTTGCTTCTTCGCTTACGCATGGCATTAACATTGCCAAGCACTTAAACTTGATAATACTGGATCATTTATGCATCCTTCCTTTTCCTCACTCTCTCCATGTGCTAAGACACCAAATTCTGTCCCCTCCACTTTTAGAATATCTCTCTTGATTTCCTGACTATCTTTTTGTCCTCTTCCTCCTCAACCACACCACAGTCAAAATTACGTAGAATCTATAGGACTTTCGGGCACCTGGGTGGCTCAGTGGGTTCAAGCCGCTGCCTTCGGCTCAGGTCATGATCCCAGGGTCCTGGGATCGAGGCCCACATCGGGCTCTCTGCTCAGCAGGGAGCCTGCTTCCTCCTCTCTCCTCTCTCTCTGCCTGCCTCTCTACCTACTTGTAATCTCTCTCTCTGTGTCAAATGAATAAATAAAATCTTTAAAAAAAAAAAAAGAATCTATAGGACTTTCCAATGAAGTAAAATAAAGGCTGATTCCTTAATCTGGCATTCAAAGTCCAAAAAATTGGAACCCAACATACCTTATCTTCCCTCTCTTCCTTCTCCCATCCTCACTGACATACTGCATGCCTTGAGCACCCCCCAGGCTTGCCTGCCACTCTTGTATAAGCTTTCCCCTCTGCCTAGAACACATTCCCATCCAAATTCATATTGTCAAATCCTTCTAGGACCTTTTTTCAGAAGAGTGCGAAACTATGCCCTCCAAATTTTAAAACTGCTCTTTTTTAATTAGCCTATTTAAACCTCTTTTTAAAAAATTTTTTGAGTGTAGTTGACACACAGTGTTACATTAGTTTCAGGTGTACAACATAGTGATTCAATAAATATATAGTTTATGCTGTATTCACCAGGAGTATACGTACCATCTGTCAGCATGCAACACTCTTTCAGTATCATTGGCTATATTCCCTATTCTGTACTTTTTATTCTCATGACTTATTCATTCCATAACTGGAAGCCTGTATCTCCTAGTCCCCTTCCCCTGTGTTGCCCATCCCCCTACCTCCCTTTCCTCGGGCAAGCACCAGTTTGTTCTCTGTATTTATAGGTCTGATTGTGCTCTTTTCTGTTTATTCATTTGTAAAACTCTGCTTAATGAAGATCTTTGCCTTTATGGTTCTTCCGACTGATCTTCGCTGCCCTGTACGCCTGAGTACGCATGCAAAAAACTCTTAAGACATTTGAATGGATGGTAATGATTTCCCAAAAGGAAATGGATGGCCCACTCAAAACAGGATAATTTGAGGAGGGACTGTTTACAAAGATATGGGAGTAGAGGAATCACAAGGAAAAACTGACTAACCTGGGGCTTAGTAACACTCAACCCAACTCAAACACTATTTACCATCCTAGGCCAGAAGGACTAGGGAGGCAACAATTAGGAGAGCCAGGGAAAAAAGGGTCATATAAGTCTTGCTTGTCCTCTCCTCTGGAGTAATAACACATTTATAGGTAGCCCCATGTATACTAGGTTTTCCTGTACCAGTGAACAGTTCACCCCTGAGATAGGGTATACTCTTATTGTTGGGAGCACTTTCTACCATCATTCCTTAGGTTTATTTTCATTGAGAATCAAAACTAAAGAGAGGTTAACTGCCACCATGAGAACATGCTCTAGACATCTGAGTGCCAATGTGGTTCTGGAAACTCCGCAGACACGACGACTAAAAAATAACTGGACAATAAGATGTTGTGTCTTGCTCAACAAGGAGTATAGAGAGCCCCAAAGGTTCCAAGACAAAGGACACCGAAGCTGGTTCATCCTTAAGTACTCGAGAAAACAAAGCCAAGAAATACTTGAAAATCAGAGCTTCAGAAGTTTCACTCTAAACATCATGGAAGATACTCACACTGGATACACTGCAAATTCCTCCACACCCTGAAAACATACTTATTTTATTTTTCTTTAAGATTTTATTTATTTGAGACAGAGAGACAGCATGAGCAGCAAGGTTGGGGGTGGGGGCGGAAGGAGAGGGAGAAGCAAACTCCCCATTGAACACGGAGCCCGATGTGGGGCTCCATACCAGGACCCTGAGATCATGATCTGAGTCAAAGTTGATGCTTAAATTGACTGAGCCACCCAGGCTCCCCAAGAATATGTTTCTTTTAGACTGTGAGATTTTATCAGAACACCGTGTGGACCCAGGGTTTGAACTTGGAATTACCTGACTCCCAAGTTCATACACAAGTACTGCTCTTTGAATGTGACAGCTGAGCTGAGTTCCCAGTTTGACCCGCAGTACAACAGTTTCTTCTTATCTGCAGGGGTAGAACATTCCAAGACCCTCAGTTGATGCCTGAAACCACAGATAGTACTGAACTCTAGACATTCTGTTTTTCTTAGGCAGACATTTAATTTATAATTTAGACACAGTAAGAGATTAACAACAATAACTAATAATAAAATAGAGCCATTATAATGATATATTCTTTAAAAAGTTTCATGAATGTGGTCTTTTTCTCAAAACAGCTAACTGCCCTGTATTCACTGTCCTTCCTGTAATGATGTGAGATGATAAAATGTCTACATAATGACAAGTGAGAGGAATGATATAGGCATTGTGGCGTAACATTAGGCTACTATTGATCTTCTGATGAGGAGTCAGAAGGAGGAGCACCTGATCCAGGACCGCAGTTGACTGCAGGTAACTAAAACCACAAAAAGTGAAGTTACAGTTAAGGGGGGACTATTGTAATTTTAAGTAGCTTGGTTCCTACCCTCTGGAAATGGCTTGCTCCAACCTGTAACACCCAACCTTCTTCCAGGTGGAAATGGAAGAAGTTGTTAGGTCAGATAGAGGACAGAAATCCTACTAGAAAAAACCTAAAGTTGAAAAGAGAAGTGATCTTCCTTTTTGAAAATCTCTGTGGTAGGAAAATATGTGGTTTAGAAACTTCAGACTTTTAGAGGAAACTAGGTATGGAAACAAGGTCAGAAGGAATGAACATATGTCCTTGTAGATATTCCTCATAGTCACTAAATACAAAAATACAAAAATAGTATACTGAATAAAGGGAATATCAGTAACTTACACGTCTTCGAATTTTAAATATTCATTTCCACTTACCATTCACTACATGATAGAAGTTTTTTAGACTCTGTCTCCCTCAGAGTTTCAATGAGGCACGTAAATTTTTATTTTTCATTTTTATGAATAATATACATGGTTTTTATTTAAATTCAATTAGCCAACATATAGTACATCATTCGTTTCAGATGTAGAGTTCAAAAATTCATCAGTTGCGTGTAACACCCAGTGCTCATCACTTCATATGGGTGATGTGGGTGCCTCCTTAATGCCTGTCACCCAGTTACCCCATCCCCCTACCCACCTCCCCTCCAGCAACCTTCAGTTTGTTTCCTGTAGTTAAGAGTCTCTCGTGGTTTTTCTCCCTCTCTGATTGCTTCCCATTCAGTTTTCCTTCTGGGTTATTTCTTATATTCCTCATATGAGTGAAACCATATGATAATTGTCTTTCTCTGATTGACTTATTTCACTCAGCATAATGCCCTCTCGTTCCACCCACATAGATGTAAATGGTAAGATTTACATGTTAAATGTAAATTAGAAATTAGAAATGGTAAGAAGCACATGTTAAAGTTCATAGACTTCAGTGCAAGATCCTGTATTTAAATGTTCGGTATCTTTTTATTTTAGTGTTGGAGTCCCACTGTGAACCCAGATATGTTTGAGTAATTTGAAAGATTGAGATTTTTTGGATAACTTGTAGTTTTATAAGCATCCAATGTTTTATAGCCCTTACCCAACTCATGACTATATGTAAAACTTATAACAAGCACATGATATCAGCATTGCTTTGCTTCCGTACATCTCACATTTCTTCCTCTAAAAGGCAAGGAAGTCCAGTTCTGAGGGTCAAGTTTATTTCCCCTATACTTTCAAAGATATGTTTTCTAAAAGGTCTACTCTTTCTCAGTCTTCATTAGACCATGAGCAACATGCGCAGGAATCTTTTATTCATGANCTCAGTCTTCATTAGACCATGCACAACAGCAACTGAAAGGAAGTCTAGTGCATATTAGGTACTCAACAAAATATTTGTTGAGTTAAAATCATCCATTTTACCTTTATTTCCTAGTCCTTACTACTAAGTCCCTCTTATTCTGTGTATCCCAAAAGGAGTGACTGAAAATTAGCTGATAAAAGAACTTAAACATGCAAAGCTAAGGAGAAAAATATATAGAAATAGATACATCTTCTAAAATGTAGAGGAGGAACTCCCGTAAGAGAAAGAAATCCTGCATTTCCCTCTATACACTATATATATATATTATATATATATACACATATATATAGTGTTTACTATAATATATTATATATTCACTATATATGTATATGTATATATGTACATATATATATATGCTATAATGTTGAATAAATGTGAAAGACTTTGGGATAGCATACAAGAATTACAATCTGAAACAAGAAAATCTTTAAACCGGATGTTAGATTTTACTGTTTGTGCCCATTATCCATCATCCGATACTTTCATGGGCCTTTCTTGCTGTTTGTCTCCTTCCCCACCCACCCTCCACCTCATTGCCTGACCGCACTCCTCCTTTCCACAGAAGGGAGTTATTCTTGATCTTCCCTTCACTCCCTAAATCCACAGACCTTGCACTCTCCATCTCACCGGATAAATCCATTTAAAGGTAAATAATATCAAAGTAATCCCTCAGAGAAACACAAAAATAAGGACGTATTTTACAGAATTAAGTGTAACATTGGGTGCCTGGGTGGCTCAGTCATTAAGCATCTGCCTTCAGCTCAGGTCATGATCCCAGGGTCCTGGAATCAAGCCCCACATGAGCTCCCTGCTCAGCAGGAACCCTGCTTCTCCCTTTCCCACTCCCCCTGCTTGTGTTCCCTCTCTAGCTGTCTCTCTCTGTCAAGTAGATAAATAAAATCTTTAAAAAAAGAAATTTGGGGCGCCTGGGTGGCTCAGTGGGTTAAAGCCTCTGCTTTTGGCTCAGGTCATGATCTCAGCGTCCTGGGATAGAGCCCCACATCGGGCTCTCTGCTCAGCAGGGAGCCTGCTTCCTCCTCTCCCTGTCTCTCTGCCTGCCTCTCTGCCTTCTTGTAATCTCTCTCTCTGTGTCAAATAAATAAATAAAATCTTTAAAAAAAATTAAAAAAAGAAAAAAGAAAAAAAGAAATTTGCTGTGATCCGATAAATATTTTTCCATACCTTTTGAGTTCTCATTAATACCATTTACTATCAAAGGCAGCTACAATAAAAAAAGATAGATAGGGTGCTTGGGTGGTGCCGTCAGTTAAGCAACTGGCTCTTAATTTCACTTCAGGTCATGATCTCAGGATCATGGGAACAATCCCCACCTCTGGTTCCTTGCTCGGCAGGGAGTCTGTTTCTCTCTCTGCCCCTAAACCTGCCCATGCACTATCTGTCTCTCTCTCTCTCTCAAATAAATAAGTTAAATCTTTAAAAAAATAAAAAAATTTAAAAAGTTTTTTAAAAGATGGACAATATGGGCCCCTGGATGGCTCAGTGGGTTAAAGCCGCTGCCTTTGGCTCAGGTCATGATCCTAGGGTCCTGGGATCGAGGCCCACATCAGGCTCTCTGCTCAGCGGGGAACCTGCTTCCTCCTCTCTCTTCTCTCTCTGCCTGCCTTTCTGCCTACTTGTAATCTCTCTCTCTGTGTCAAATGAATAAATAAAATCTTTTAAAAATAAATAAATAAAAGCTGGACAATAACAAGTATTGTTGAAGATGTGGAGAAATTGGAACCCTCATACATTGCCAGTGGGAATGTGAAATGGTGCAGCCACTGAGAAAAGTCTGGCAGTTCCTCAAAATGTTCAACATAAAGCATATGACCCAGGAATTCCACTCCTACATACATTCCAAAAATAAATAAATAAAACCCTATGTGCACACAAAAACGTGTACATGAATGGTCACAGCAGCATTATTTAAAAGCCAAATAGTATAAAAACCAAAATGTCCATCAACTGATAAACAAAATACAGTATATATCCACAAAAAATGGAAGAGCAGTCAGCCACAAAAAGGAAGGAAATTCTGATCCACACTACAACATGGATGAAGTTTGAAAACATTATACTAAGTAAAAGAAGGCAGACACAGGGGTGCCTGGGTGGCTCAGTCTTTACGCGTCTGCCTTAGGCTCAGGTCATGATCCCAGGATCCTGGGATGGAGCCCTGCATCGGGATCCCTGCTCTGCGGGAAAGCCTGCTTCTCCCTCTCCCACTCTCCCTGCTGGTGTTTCTTCTCTCACTGTGTCTCTCTCTGTCAAATAAATAAATAAAATCTTAAAAAAAAAGTAGAAGAAGAAGAAGCAGCCAGACACAAAAGGTCACATATTGTATGATCCATTTACATGAAATGTTCATAATAGGCAAATCCGTAGACACAGAAAGTAGATTATGGTTACCAGGAGTTGTGATGTGGGAGGGGTAAGCAAGGAAGATGAAAAGAGACTGATAATGGTTATGGAATTTCTTTTTGGAGTTGTGAAAATGTTCAGGAATTACTGGTGATCAATGCACAGCTTTGTAAATACACCAAGAATTACTGAATTGTACATTTTCTTTTTTTTATTTTTATTTTTTTTAATTATTTGCCCCAGGGGTACAGGTCTGTGAATCATCAGGCTTACACCTTTCACAGCACTCACCGAAGCACAAACCCTCCCCAATGTCCATAACCCATCCACCCTATCCCTACCCTCCCACCCCCCAGTAACCCTCAGTTTGTTTTGTGAGATTAGGAGTCTCTTATGGTTTGTCTCCTTCCCCATCCCATCTTGTTTCNTTTTTTTTTAATTTTATTTTTATTATTTGCCCAAGGGGTACAGGTCTGTGAATCATCAGGCTTACATCTTTCACAGCATTCACCAAAGCACAAACCCTCCCCAATGTCCATAACCCATCCACCCTATCCCTACCCTCCCACCCCCCAGTAACCCTCAGTTTGTTTTATGAGATTAGAAGTCTCTTATGGTTTGTCTCCTTCCCCATCCCATCTTGTTTCATTACTTTTCCTTCCCTACCCCCCACAACCCCCCACCCTACCCCTCAAGTTCCTCATATCAGAGAGATCATATGATAATTGTCTTTCTCTGATTGACTTATTTCACTCATGAATTGTACATTTTCAAAAGGTGACTTGTATTTGCTTTTTTTGGTGTGGTTTTTTTTTAAGATTTTATTTTTAAGTAACCTCTACACTCAACATGGAGTTCACACTTACATCCTTGAGATCAAGAGTTGCATGCTCCACTGACTGAGTCAGTGAGCCAGCCAGGCACCCCAGGGTGACATGTGTTTGAATTAACCTCAATAAAGCTATAATTTTTTAAAATGTATTTAAATCCATGTTGATAGATGTTGATAGATCTCAAGATACACTCGAGATCAAGGTATGGGGTGGGGGGAAGCTATTCATTGAGCCCTGCTATAAACACAGTTCTGTTTTTTAATCTCCTCTGTGACTGGGATTTTGAATCTTTGCTGCTCATTTTGTCACGCAGAGTCAGAATCATTTCCCTTATGGATGGCCTATGGCATCAAGACTGTTGAAGCTACTGCTGAGTCCAGGTTGACTCCAGGCTTTCCTTGACTTCATAAATACACATTAAAATTCCTTGTGTAGGGCGCCTGGGTGGCTCAGTGGGTTAAAGCCTCTGCCTTCGGCTCAGGTCATGATCTCAGGGTCCTGGGATCAAGTCCCGAATCGGGCTTTCTGCTCAGCGGGGAGCCTGTTTCCCCCTCTCTCNCCCTCCCTCTCCGCCTGCCTCTCTGTCTACTTGTGATCTCTCTCTCTCTGTGTCAAATAAATAAATAAAAATCTTTAAAAAACAATTCCTTGTGTACACTGAATTCAGTCTCTTGAACAGCAGCAGACTTCTGTGCAGCAATAGATGGATAGCCAAAGTGCAGGGGTTGCTGCCTGCCTCCTCACCTTACTTGACTTCATCTAAAGAGCATGTTTGTGCATCTTTCCCGTGTTTGGTAAAAACTGGTAGAAAATGGGGAGCAAATTGTTAGTGTCAGTGATGAGAAAATTGAAATAAATTTCATGCAACTGGGATAAAGATGAAAATAAACAAGCTGGGGGCGCCCGGGTGGCTCAGTGGGTTAAAGCCTCTGCCTTCGGCTCAGGTCATGATCCCAGGGTCCTGGGATCGAGGCCCACATCGGGCTCTCTGCTCGGCGGAGAGCCTGCCTCCTCCTCTCTCTCTGCCTGCCTCTCTGCCTACTTGTGATCTCTCTCTCTCTGTCAAATAAAAAAATATATAAATAAACAAACAAATAAATAAATAAATAAATAAACAAACAAGCTGGAAGGGAAAGAAAAAGTTAAAGGCAATTTGTATTTCTTGTGAACACTCCAGAAGAATTATTTTCTACTGACTGTATGTGAGTGGAATACAGCACCTAGCTATAGTAGATATAATACTGTCATCTTGGGCGCCTGGGTGGCTCAGCGGGTTAAAGCCTCTGCTTTTGGCTCAGGTCATGATCTCAGGGTCCTGGGATCGAGGCCCGCATCGGGCTCTCTGCTCAGCAGGGAGCCTGCTTCCCCTTCTCTCTCTGCCTGCCTCTCTGCCNTCTCTCTCTCTCTCTCTCTCTGTCAAATAAATAAATAAAATCTTTAAAAAAAAAATACTGTCATCTTGTGGCACCGTAAAGCAATGTTATTTTACTTACACACTTATTCTCACACATAGCCCCAAATGATTAATAGTGTTTTCCCTACCAAAAATATAGAAATTTGAAATCAAAAGAAAGATTTTTTTTAAGATTTATTTATTTATTTGAGAGAGAGAGAGAGGGCATGAGCAGGGGAGGAGGAGGGGAAGAGGAAGAGGGGAAGCAGACTCCCCATTCAACGGAGACCCCAGTCGACCCCAGGGCCCTAAGATCACGACCTGAGCCAAAACCAAGAGTCAGGTGCTTAACCAACTGAGCCACCCAGGCTCCTCTAAAAGAAAGCCTTAAAAGCATCCAATCCCTTTCAATTATCTCATTTTACAATTGGCATCATGTAAAACTTGACTAGGCAGCAAAATTCCTTAGGAGGCTCTGTCCCTCTACTGGAAACTGGGTTTCTTTCCAAACTTTGCTCAAAATATGATTAACCATTGCTACTTAAAGCCCTGATACTATCCATCTAGGTCTATGCTGAATTGAATGGTCTAGATGAGAGGCAGCTTGACTGCAAACACACCCCTGCAATTTGGAGCATCTGTCCTGGTGGCTCCCAGTTTCAAGCTTGTGTTTGAATTTCTGTGTGTTTTCTCTGTCTACAGATATGCAAAGCATCTCTCTCCCTGCTGGCACTGACCCGGGTGTCACAATGAGACTCAGGCGCTTTTGGCTTCCTGTCTCTACTGGCAAAGACGTTCTTCCCACCACTACCTCAAGAAGAGTGAACAGGTGCTGAGCACTGGAAGCACAGCTAAGGCAAGGAGCTCACAGAAATAGTGGCAAGAGATAAGAAGGGTTCGGGGCAGAATATCAGTGTTGTCCACCATGGTCTATCCCTCTTCCAATGGACTCTTTAAACAGATGCCAGAGTGGTCATCATCCTACAATTTCATCCTGCCCATGTCACTCTCCTATTTAAAGCCATCAATAACTCCCCAGTCCCTACAAGGGAAGCTCAGACTATTCCATCATATAAGATCCCAAACATGTCTCACTTCAACTCCATTTACAGCCTATGCTGCAGATATTCATCACTTGTCCTTCCCCACTCATGCCAGGCTGCTTCAGGCCTTCATCCTTTTGCTCAAACTTTTTCCTCTGCTGAAATGTCCCCCTAATGTATATTCTTCTTTCAAGGAGCAGCATAAGAGTTTCCCACCCAGTGAAATTTTCCTGGCCCCACTTGAACCATCCAGTAAACTTAAATACATCCTTCTGTGTGGTCTCATGTTAACCTGTACTTGATATAACCTTCCCACCACAATAGAAACTTCTTGAGGGTGTAGTATGCCTAACCAGTTTTTTCCCCCAAATACATATCTATGTATATATTGTCATTGATCTTGAAAAATCAAGATTTATGGAAATGGAAGAGGAGCAGAAATCCTAATGTACCTAATTTAGGAAGTAAATTTAAGATAATGAATGCTGGGTAATCATTAAGGAATCTTGGCATGAAAGGATATAGATCAAACTCATAAGATACATTATACATAATATACAATTCTATGTTTTATGTGGTTAAGCTTTGTACTTCCCAAGGAGATGTTAGTCATGCCAGAATGGAAAAGGAGAATAAGCTTTGGATGAAAGAGATGTAAAGCCCTAACACCACTGTCTGGGCCTGGATTCAGAATGGGGAGAAAGGAATTTCTTGGAACAGTGTGGGGCTGAGAGTGGAGACTCTTCAAACTCAGTCATGTTGGGCAAGGGTTACACTTGTGTGAGTTGACCAAAAGGACTCGACTTCTTCTTCTACACCTGCATGCTAATAGGCAGTGTCCAAGTGGTGGGAACCTCCGTGCGGCACTGAAGCAGAGATGGCAGAAAATCTTCTCCACCCCAGGAGCACCATGTGGCCAAAGAACACAAGACTTATATTTTTTTTTAAAGATTTTACTTACTTATTGGAAAGAGAGAAAGAGAAAGTGAGTTCAGGCTGGGGAGAGAGGCAGAGGGAGAGGGAGAAGCAGACTTCGAACTAAGTAGGGAGCCCAATGTGGGCTGGATCCCAGGATCCCCACGCTTCAAAGAAAGGAATCACAGAAATTAGCGGTCCCCCAAACAGATCATGTTGTTCTTCAAAGTTCACTTTCTAAATGTAGAAATCATTCCTGCTTGCTGTCCAAACAAAAAATAATGAGGATCTCGGGGAATGTAGTTCTCACAGGGGAAATGTCTCAGGGTAGAACTCCCAAGAGGTAAGTAGTTCTCTACAAATCTCTTAATAGTGTTTAAAAAAAAATTGAAGAAGATCTAGCTAATAGTGTAACTGATGTAAAATTCAAGGCACTTAAGTAAAGAATTCTCAATCTATAAAGAGCGTCCAAGGGCAGAGGGTCTCATAGGCTATTAGCATAGTCAATGTTTCTTTCCCCTGGAAGATTTTAATCCCATTCCAAAGCAGAGACCTGGTTACCTATAACCACAAGCCCAGGGGATGCTCTGAAGGACACTTTCCTCATGTGCTCGGACATCCCACCTGAGAAAGGCCAGCCTCCTCCACCGTTTTGCTGCTGTGTCCACGTGAGTCCAGCAAGGGAAGCAATCCTAATAGGAGGTCAATTCACAATAGGAGCAAAGACTTAATTTCCACATGTTAAAAGTTTCAGTAACTTTGTCAAAAACTGTAGGTAGTCTGTCTTTCCGTACCTTCTTCCTTACTCAAAAAGTTAAGGGGCGCCTGGGTGGCTCAGTGGGTTAAGCCGCTGCCTTCGGCTCAGGTCATGATCCCAGGGTCCTGGGATCGAGGCCCACATCGGGCTCTCTGCTCAGCAGGGAGCCTGCTTCCTCCTCTCTCCTCTCTCTCTGCCTACTTGTAATCTCTCTTTCTGTGTCAAATAAATAAATAAAAAAAATAAAAATAAAATCTTAAAAAAAAAAAAAAAAAGTTAATATATTTAGCATATGAATTTTGAATTAAATCACCCTTTCTCCAGATTCGGGAACTTTCTTCTCTGAATCGAGAAAAAGAGTTTTAAACACTTATCTTGTCTTTTGTTTTTCTGTATTTTGAGGGAGATAATAAGGCAATATAAATCCTGGATGGCCCAGTCATTAAGCATCTGCGTTTGACCCAGGTCATGATCCCAGAGTCCTGGGATCAAGCCCCTCATCGGGCTCCCTGCTCAGCGGGAAACCTGCTTCTCCCTCTCTCTCTCCTCCTGCTTGTGTTCCCCCTCTCGCTGTGTCTCTCTCTGTCAAATAAATAAATACGGTCTTTAAAAAAAAAAAGCAATATAAATGCTGTAACAAATTCAGTGTTAACTGAGCCAACATAGTCAAGAACAGGGGGTTTTAACCCTTCTTTTTCCAGTGGCGAGAATAGTCAGTCAATTTACTTGAAGGCTGGAAAGCCTTTCATTTCAGACCTTTTCTTTTCTTTTTTCTTTTTTTTTTAAGATTTATTTATTTATTTTAGAGAAAGAGAGTGAGCAAGTGGGGGGAGGGACAGAGGGAGAGAGAAAATCCTGAAGCAGACTCCCCGCTTAGCAGGAAGCCCAACCCAGGGTTTGATCCCAGGACCTCCAGAACTTGACCTGAGCAGAAATCAAGAGTCGGATGCTCAACTGACTGAGCCACCTGGGTGCCCACATTTCATACCTTTTCTTAAACAAGCTTTTTTTTTTTTCATTTATAGTGCATGGACACTGATGGGATAATTAGAATAAAATATGGGTTCTGTCTCCTTACTGCACCCAAACTCTGTTCATTCTCCATGCTCTGCCACTGCCCAGGCTTCCTCATGGTCTGAGTCTTGTCCTAAAGGCAAACAAGTGTGAATAACTCAATGCTGGGTCGTTCCTCTCCCTCAGCCTTAACGATGCATATCTGTTCGCCTTGGAGAAGCCCTCAACCCTAAGGTGCCCTATACAAAACCCCAGTTCAGGGTAGACATGCCAGAAAGAGGCCAAACCTCTGCAATAATCTGATTTTTTTACAAGTGAAAGAGGCACTGCCTGCAAAGGGCTCAAAGTGAGTTTGCCTCCTAGTGAAGGGGAGCCCAGCAACCTATGAGTTCTATCTGATCCTCTAAGGAAGATGACTTCTATTTGACCCTGTAAAGAGGGTCCACCCTCCCTGACTTTGCTCTTTTCATGCCATCCTCTTCCATTCCGTCCCTAGGAAGCTCTCCCTTGAATTTCCAGCCCAAAGCCCCTGTACCTAATATTTGCTATTTTAAATATTGATTATATCAGTGATATCACTAGCTTCTTATTTTAGTTGTGTACTTTTGATATTAAATTGTAATTATTTTATAAGGTGGCCTTAACAATGCCAAATACTATTTAAAACAAGAAATTTTGGAAACCATATCAAGTTAGCCACCATGTGGGTACTTAAAATGGTCTTTTATTTTCTTATTTATTTTTTTTATAAGCACTGAGCGTTATATGAAACTAAGGAATTGTTGAACACTACATCAAAAACTTATGGTGGGGCACCTGGGTGGCTCAGTCGTTAAGCGTCTGCGCTCAGCTCAGGTCATGATCCCAGGGTCCTGGGATCGAGCCCGGCATCTGGCTCCCTGCTCTGCAGGAAGCCTGCTTCCCCCTCTCCCACTCCGCCTGCTTGTGTTCCCTCTCTCGCTGTGTCTCTGTCAAATAAATAAATAAAATCTTAAAAAAAAAACTAATGATGTACACTATATGTTGGCTAAAGTGGTCTTTTAATTGATGAATCTAAGTTTGCTTCACTCCTCGATTTAAATAGCTTAAGACGTCACAACTTCAAAAAATTAACAGCCCTATGATAAAAAGTCACAGATAAATTAAGAAGGAAAATCATTCAATTAGTTTTCTTCTTTTGTTTTTTTCATGGTTGGCTCCTTTTTCTCTAGAAAGGAGAAAAGGCTGTTCTCTTTTCCAAAACTCTTAGAGTGGCTTACCCCTTCTACAGATATTCCCTGCCTCTACAGAGATTCCACCTTACACCACCTCAGGTCAAAACCACATTGTCTGTTTCCTCTACCTGGAAAAGGAGCTTCTCCCTCAGACCCACCCGCTGCAACCACCCTGTCCCTGTGCAGGCCATAATTCCCAGGGCCAGATAGGAGGAGGTACGCCTCCCAGCCTTCTCCCAGCAGGTCGTTTGGGAAAGTACATTCAGATGTGTGCACCACAGCTGGGAGTAAACTCACACCGGTGAAGATTAACTAAGGGATATTTTTTTACTGTCCATAGATTCATTATGGATATTCTCCAGACAACTGCTTTCTTAGTATAATCTTAATATGAACCGATTTATGAAAATTTGATTTTCAGAAAAATTTTAGAAACACATCATTTCCTTAAAGTTGAAGTTTATTTATAGTATGTATCTCCTCTAGCTGATAGAAAATAAGTTTTCATAATTGGCATCATACACATGCTTTCAAATTTTTGTCTTCTCTTTCTGTTCTAGCCAGAGAAAGTACAGTCCATCCATCCTAAAAGAAGTTATTCTTGCTTCTGAAAATCAGGTAATAGACAGCTAATACAGTTTTCTCGTTGTGGACAAAGTCTATAATTAATATTTCTATTGATCCTATAGAGCAAGATACATTCAACATTATTAATAATTACTGGATATTATATAGCCACTTAGTTCTTTTTAAATAATAATGAAGATAAAATATATTTGAGCCTGGGGGTCCCTGACTGGCTTAGTTGTTAGAACATGGGCTGTAAGTTCAAGCCCCACATTGGGTATAGAGACAACTTAAAAACAAAATCATGTGTGTGTGTGTGTGTGTGTGTGTGTGTGTTTGAGATTGGTGTTTATAAACTCGTATTTTTAATGACATTCCAGTGCTTAGATCTGTCAATGTTCACACCTCTATAATAATTAACCTCTTTTTTTTTAAGATTTCATTCATTTATTTGACAGAAAGAGAGAGAGCACAAGCAGGCAGAGCTGCACGCAGAGGGAGAGGGAGAAGCAAGCTCTCTTTGAGCGGGGAGCCTGATGCGGGGCTTGATCTCAGGACCTGGGATTATAACCCAAGCCAAAGGCAGATGCTCAACTGACTCACCCAGGTGCCCCTATAACTAACCCCTATCATTTTAAATTTTTTGTTGTTTCTTAAGAATTACATGATGTTTTAGTTTAAGCATAAAAATACCTAAATCACTATTTGGAGGAAAAACCCTTTTTTGAACAAATCATTCATCAAAGGGAGTTTTTAAATAACATAGGGCTCAGATGTTTAATACCTTTAAAAGGTCCTCAAGAATCTCATTTGTTGGAGGTCAAATAAGGTCTTCAAGTAATAACACACTAAAAGTCAAATCCTACAATAATCAATCTATTTTAATCCAAATCACCAGAACCAATAAACTAGTTAGGTCAATCAATAAAGTTAAATAACATTCTAGAGCAAAAAGAAAACATGGATGATGCCCTTGACTTTGTTTACACTGGGGACAAACTCACATTGCTGAAGTATGTGACTAATCCCTCATCCTACAGTCTTGACTGTGTGACATACAGCACAAGAGATGTGATCACACAGGGAAATGGGATGCAGGACTAAGCAGAGTTGGCAAAAGCTATTCAGCCAATCAGTCAACAAATATTTATTAATTATCTCTTTTTTAAAGATTTTATTTATTTATTTGACAGAGAGAAACACAGCAAGAGAGGGAACACAAGCAGGGGGAGTGGGAGAGGGAGAAGCAGGTTTTCCGCAGAGCAGGGAGCCCAATGCAGGACTCAATCCCAGGACCCCGGGATCATGACCTGAGCTGAAGGCAGAAGCTTAATGACTGAGCCACTCAGGCACCCCTATTTATTATCTTACTGTTGCCAAACACTGTGGCAGATACTGCAGATACAATAAAAGAACAAAACAAATTTGGCCTTTGCTCTGAAAGAGCTCATGATCTAGTAGAAGAAACTAGTGAGCATTTAGGCAAATAGTTCTCATCATACTGTACTGCAATCGCCATCTACAATATAAACTCTGATCTCCCAGAAGATTGTCTTCTAAGGGAGAAAAATTCTTCCCAAAGGAGATGACAGCCAACTGTGTTCTGAGCAGTGAGACCATCTTAAGATGAATCAGTATTTTCTGGGAGGAGTGGGTCTAGTAGGTCCTTGGTTCTCTGAGGGAACCAAAGGAAGGAAGACTATAGAAATATGTAAGGGTCAGCGGCACCTGGGTGGCTCAGTCAGTTAGGCATCCACTTGATTTTGGCTCAGGTCATGATTTCAGGGTTGTGGGATCAAACCCTATGTCTGGTTCAGCATTCAGCCAGGAGTCTACTTGAGATTCTCTCCTTCCCTCCTCCCTCTCTCTCTCTTTTTCTCACTCTTTCTCTCAAATAAATCTTTACAAAAAATATGTGAGGGCCAGACCTCAAAGGTACTTGTAGATCACGGCAGGAGACATTTTGAGGAGAAGTCAGAGACCAATAATAGGGATGGTAATTATGGAGTAATTGTTCCACTCTGCTCCATGTGACCAGAATCCACTTCTCTATGGTACAGACCCATCATAAGCACTAACACTATTATTGAGACACAACCCTGTGCCTTGTCTTCCAATACTTGTAATACTGTCTCCCATAGAAGGATAATTTCAGGGGGTGCCTTGGTGGCTCAGTTGGTTAAGTGTCTGACTCTTGATTTCAGCTTGGGTCATGATCCCATGATCATGCGATAGAGACCCCGGTCAGGCTCCATGCTCAGTTGGGAGTCAGCTAAAGATTCTCCCTCTTCTCTCCTTCTCCTTCCTTCTCTCTCTCTCTCTCTCTCTCTCTCTCTCTCAAATAAATAAAATCTTTTAAAAATAAAAAAATTAAAATTAAATAGAGAAATTCTCTGTTCTCTGTTTCTCTCCTAGAGGGAAGCATTCTCTCACTACCTCCTGTGTTTATTTCCCTGTCTGACTTCTCCATTCATCTTAGCAGACTACAGGAAGGCATGGGAGAGATCAAAAATATATCCCTGGACACGGTGGTGACAGACTTCATTCTCCTGGGCTTACCTCACCCCCCGAGTCTGAGCACCCTCCTCTTCCTGGTCTTCTTCATCATTTACGTCCTCACTCAGCTGGGGAACCTGCTCATTCTGCTCACTGTGTGGGCTGACTCAAAGCTCCATGCTCGCCCCATGTACATTCTTCTGGCCGTGCTCTCATTCCTGGACATGTGGCTCTCCTCAGTCATAGTCCCTCGAGTTTTTCTAAACTTCACTCCCACCAGCAAAGCAATCCCCTTTGGGGGCTGTGTGGCTCAGCTCTATTTCTTCCACTTCCTGGGCAGCACCCAGTGCTTCCTCTACACCTTGATGGCCTACGACAGGTACCTGGCAATATGCCGGCCCCTGCGCTACCCTGTGCTCATGAATGGGAGGTTATGCACCATCCTTGTGGCTGGAGCTTGGGTGGCTGGCTCCATCCATGGGTCTATCCAGGCCACCTTGACCTTCCGCCTGCCCTACTGTAGGCCCAATCAGGTGGATTATTTTTTCTGCGACATCCCTGCGGTACTGAGACTGGCCTGTGCTGACACAACCATCAATGAGCTTGTGACCTTTGTGGACATTGGGGTGGTGGCGGCCAGTTGCTTCATGTTAATTCTGCTCTCCTATGCCAACATAGTCCATGCCATCCTGAAGATTCGTACTGCTGATGGGCGGCGCCGAGCCTTCTCCACCTGTGGTTCCCACCTGACCGTGGTCACCGTCTACTATGTGCCCTGTATCTTCATCTATCTCAGGGCTGGCTCCAAGAGTCCCCTGGATGGAGCAGTGGCTGTGTTTTACACTGTTGTCACTCCATTTCTGAACCCCCTCATCTATACCCTGAGGAACCAGGAAGTGAAGTCTGCTCTGAAGAGAATCACAGCAGGTAGAGGGGCCACCAGTGAAAATAAGTAACTACAGGCTCAGGGACTACCTGCTTCATGGTTGCTACCACACCTTTCAGCTACTGCTGTGTGTGACAAATGTTCCAAAATAGATTTTGGCTTAAGCTGGACTGAATGTAATTCTATGAAGAAGCTTCTAGTGCTATATTTAACCTCAGTAACTTGGCCAGAACTGATTTTTACTTTTCTGACACACCTCTCAGGAGAAAGCACATTCTACACAAACACTGAATATGAGGAATAAATAATCTATTGAGGAGGAGGGGGATTATTCCAGGAAAATTTGGGGGAAACCAGTATAATGCTGCCCCATCACCCTTCAACCATTGCTTCACTCATAATTTCCCAAAGCCTCTAGGCATTTGGGATTGCTTTACTCCTATCAAGGAGATGAGTCACCTGCCAACCTGGAACATTCACTTCAGAATTTTAAGTGAGAGGAAAACAAATCTCTAATTCTTTAAAGCACTGATTTGTAATTGGATTACTTTATTACAGCAGCTTTACCTCATCCTTATTGATAATTCACTTAATAAGCAATTTTTTAAGCTAAAACAGCACCAGGTAAGACTTTTGATCTACATCTAAATTGTCTAAAGTATCCAGAAAAACTTTTGGCCAGTTATCATAATGTCAAATAGTCAAAGATCTGGAAGCCACCTGGTCAGTCATTCAGTGGGCCAGTTACTCACACGACATCCCTTTGACCAGGCCAGTGTGATATAAAATGACCACGACTTACCCACTCTGACCTGTCCTCGTCTTACTGGAGGATCAAGAAAATACTTGAAGAAGTTGGGAAGAGAGGACTCACTTACAATATAAGAGCAAGTGTCAATAGCTCTTTCAGAAAATGAAGGACAAGACTGTAGCATTTTATATTCCCACCAAGACTGGCTAAGGCTTCCCTTTTCTCCACAGCATCACCAACACTTTTTTTTCTGTTTTGTTTTGTTTTTTTAATAACAGCCATCCTAATGGGTCTGAATTGGTACCTCATTGTAGCTTTGGTTTGCATTTCTGAATGACAAGTGACGTTGAGCATACTTTCATGTGCTTGTTGCCCGTTTGTAGGTCTTCTTTAGAGAAATATCCATTCAGATCCATTGCCCATTTTTGAATAGGATTTTTCATTTTTGTTTTGGATGAGATTTAGAAGTTCTGGATATTGATTGTTTAGCAGATATATAATTTGAAAATATTTTCTCTCATTCTATGGATTGCCTTTTTATTCTGTTAGTAGTGTTTTTTAACGTACAAATATTTTAGGGCACCTGGGTGGCTCAGTCATTAAGTGTCTGCCTTCAGCTGGGGTCGTGGTCCTGGAATCAAAGAGCCCCGCCTCAGGGCTCTTCTCCTTCTCCCACTCACCCTGCTTGTGTTCCCTCTCTCGCTGTCTCTCTCTCTGTCAAATAAATAAATAAATAAATAAATAAAATCTTTAAAAAATATAATGTACAAACATTTCTGTTTCCATGAAGTCGGACTTGTCTATGTTTTCTTTTGTTACCTGTGCCTTTGCTGTCATATCCAAGAAATCATTGCCAAATCCAATATTGTGAACTTTTTGTCCTAAGTTTCCTCCTAGGACTTGTATTGGTTTAGGTCTTTACAGTTAGATCTTTAATGAGTTAATTTATGCATATGGTATTAGGTAAGAGTCCAATTTCATTTTTTCATATGTGTCTATCCAGTTTTCCCAGCACCACTTGTTGAGAAGACTGTCCTTTCCCCCAATGAATGGTCTCAGTACCCTTGTCAAAAATCATGTGACTAGGGGCCCCTAGGTGGCTCAGTTGTTAGGCGTCTGCCTAACTCATGATCCTAGAGTCCTGGGATCGAGCCCTGTATCGGGCTTCCAACAGGAAACCTGTTTCTCTCTCTCCCACTCCCCCTGCTTGTGCTCCCTCTCTCACTGTCTCTCTCTCTCTCTCTGTGTCAAAAAAAATTTTTTTTAAGATTTTATTTATTTATTTGACACAGAGAGAGAGATTACAAGTAGGCAGAGAGGCAGGCAGAGAGACAGGGAGAGGAGGAAGCAGGCTCCCCGCTGAGCAGAGAGCCCGATGCGGGCCTCGATCTCAGGACCCTGAGATCATGACCTGAGCTGAAGGCAGAGGCTTTAACCCACTGAGCCACCCAGGCACCCAAATATTTTTTTTTTAGATCGTGTGACTATATCTTCAAGGGTTTATTTCTGGGATCTTTATTCTATTTCATTGGTCTATGTGTCTCTATGCCAAAAACACACTTTTGATTACTGTAGCATTGTCGTAAGTTTTAAAATCAGAATATGTGAGTCATCCAGTTTCATTCTTTTTGTAGGAATGCTGACAACAGTGATTCTATCTTTTTTATGCTTGTTCAATGACCTCTCTCTGGGCTACAGATTCCAAGCCCCAAGGATGTTAACGTATGCCCTCACCAGAATACAGGAAGGCTTGCTCTGAGCATTACTAAAGTGGCTCACAGAAGGCTTCACTTTAGGTGATTAGTGGAGACAACTGATGCACAGAAGACCCCAGTTTAGATAAGTAGTAGAGATCCTCTGGCACACAGATGGTTCCACTTTGGATAACTACCCTGTGACCTCACCACCATGCCCCTCTCCATAAAAACGGGATTAATTTCTGGCTTGGGTAGAGAATAGCAGTGGAAAATGAGGGTGGAAAATGATCATGCACTACCTGGATCATCCAACCGTATGGATTCCACCCCCCACGCCATGTCAGTAAGTTACCCTAAATAAAATTCTATGTAAATGATATAAAGAGACTTACTTCATTTTTCAATCTTAAACTGACTTCTCAGCTGGAGGATATTTTACTGACCATCCTCCACCTTCTAACATTTTTCAAGATTGCTTTAGCTTTTCAGGGATCCTGGAGATTCCATGTGAATTTTAAGATGAGTTTTTCTATTTCTGAAAAAAAAACTGTCATTGGGATTTTGAGAGGGATTCCATTGAGTCTGTAGGTCAGTTTGAATAGTATTGACTTTTTTTAAGTATTGGCATTTTGGGGCGCCTGGGTGGCTCAGTTGGTTAAGCTGCTGCCTTTGGCTCAGGTCATGATCCCAGGGTCCTGGGATCGAGTCCCACATCAGGCTCCCTGCTTGGCAGAGAACCTGCTTCTCCTTCTCCCTCTGCCTGTCACTCTGCCTGCTTGTGCTCTCTATCTCTCTGTCAAATAAATAAATAAAATCTTTTTTAAAAAGTATTGACATTTTAATGATATTAAGTCTGCCAATCTATGAACATCAGATGTGTTTCCATTTATTTGTGAAATTAAATTTAAATTTAATTAAATTTCTTTAAAATTATTCAATTTTTAAGACAATGTTTTGTAGTTTTCATTGTACAAACCTCTCACCTCCTTGGTTAAATTTTAATTCCTAAATATGTATTCTTTTTTGATGCTATTGTAAATGGAATCATTTTTGTAATTTCTTTTTCAGATTGTTCATTATGTATAGAAATACAACTAATAATTACATGTTGACTATGTATCCTGCTACTTTGCTGAATTCATTTTTAGTATTTCTAACCATTTGCATGTGTGTATGTATAATCTTAAGGGTTTTAAATATAAAGAATTGTATCAGCAAGCAGATCATTTTATTTCTTCCTTTCCAAGTTTGATGCCATTTATTTCTTTTTCTTGACTAATTGCCCTGGCTAGAACTTCCCGTATTTTGTTGAATAAAAGTGGTGAAAACAGGTCTTGTTCCTGGTCCTTGTCTTGTTCCTGATCCTAGAGGAATGCTTTCAGCTTTTCACCATTGAATATGATGTTTGCTATGGGTTTTTCATATATGGCTTTTATTATGATGGGTGGTTATTTTTGTATCCCCAGTTTAAGTGTTTTTAATCAAGAAAAAGTGTTGAATTTTGTCAAATGCTTTTTCTGCATCTATTGAGATGATCATGTGTTTTTTTTCCCTTCATTTTCTTGATGTAACATACATTGATTGATTTTCATATGTTGAACCATTCTTACATGTCAAGAATAAATTATATTTCATCTTGGTGTACAGTCCTTTTAATATGCTGCTGAATTCCACTAATACTTTATTGAGGATTTTTGCATCAATGTTCATGAAGGACATTGGTTTGTAGTTTTCTTGTAGTCTTTTTCTGGCTTTGATATCAAGGTAATGCTGGCCTCGTAGAATGAGTTAGTGTTCACTCCCCTTCAATTTTTGGAGAAGTTTGAGAAGGATTGGTATTAGTTCTTCTTTAAATGTTTGATAGAGAGTGCCTGGGTGGCTCAGGTTAAAGCCTCTGCCTTCAGCTCAGGTCATGATCTCAGGGTCCTGGGATCGAGGCCCACATCGGGCTCTCTGCTCAGCAGGGAACCTGCTTCCTTCTCTCTCTGCCTGCCTCTCTGCCTACTTGTGATCTCTCTCTCTGTGTCAAATAAATAAAATCTTTTAAAAAAATAAATAAATGTTTGATAGAACTTACCAGTGAAGCCATCAGGACCAGGGCTTTTCTTTGCTGGGAGATTTTTTTATTACTTAATTTTTTTTCTAGTTTTTTACTAGTCTTTTCAGATTCTGTTTCTTCAAAACTTAGTCTTGGCAGGTTTTGTATTTCTAGGAATTTGTTCATTTCACCTAGTTTATCCAATTTTTTGGTATATAATTTTTCATAGTACTCTCATCATTTTACTTCTGTAAAAGTGGCAGTAATATCTCCACTTTCTTTTTTTTAAGATTTTATTTATTTATTTGACAGTGAGAGAGGGAACACAAGCACGGGGAGTGGGAGAGGGAGAAGCAGGCTTCTTGCTGAGCAGGGAGCCCTATGTGGTGCTTGATCCCAGGACCCTGGGATCATGACCTGAGCCGAAAGCAGAAGCTTAATAACTGAGCCACCCAGGCACCCCTATATCTTCACTTTCTTCACTGATTTTTAGTGATTTGAATCTTTTCTTTTTTAAGATTTTATTTATTTATTTGACAGAGAGAGAGAGAGAGAGGTCACAAGTAGGCAGAGAGGCAGGGAGAGGGAGAAGCAGGCTCCCTGCTTAGCAAAGAGCCCAATGTGGGGCTCCATCCCAGGACCCTGAAATCATGACCTGAGCCAAAGGTAGAGGCTTAACCTCTGAGCCACCTAGGCAAGACTGATTTGAGTCTTCCATCTTTGTTTTGTAGTCCATCTATGTAAAGCTCTGTCAATTTCTTTGATCTTTTTCCTTTCATTGACATTCTCTTTTGTTTTTCTATTCTCTATTTCATTTATTTATATTCTAATTTTTTATTATTCCTTTCTGCTAACTTTGTATTTAGTTCTTCTTTTTCTAGATCCTTTAGTTTTAAAGGTTAGTTGTTTTTATAATTTTAATATTTTTTCTAAAGTTTCCTTTAAGTGCTCTCTAAACCCACTTGAACTCATGACCCTCAGATCAAGAGTTGCATGTTTTACCAATTGACCCAGCAAGGTATCCCAGTAATTTATTGATTGAAATCTTTCTTGTTTTGGGTTTGGTTTGATTTGGTTTGGTTTGATTTGATTTGGGGTGTGTGTGTGTGTGTGTGTGTGTGTGTGTGTGTGTTTCTTTTTTAAGTAATCTCTACACCCACTGTGAGGCTCCAACTCACAAGCCTGAGATCAAGAGTCACATGGTCTATCAACTACACCAGCTAAGTGCCCCAAGATATTTCTTGGGCTTTTTTGTTTGCTTTTTTGTTTTGTTTTATTTTTTGTTTGTTTGTTTTTAAGAAAGGAGCCCCCCCCTTTTTTAAGATTTTTTACTTATTTGTATTTGACAGAGAGACACAGCAAGAGAGGGAACACAAGCAGGAGGAGTGGGAGAGGGAGAAGTAGGCTTCCTGCAGAGCAGGGAACCTCACATGGAGCTTGATCCCAGGACACTGGGGTCATGACCTGATCAGAAGGCAAACGCTTAATGACTGAGCTAACCAGCACCCCTATTTCTTGGTTTTTAATGTAAGCATTTATAGCTCTTAAGTTTCCCCTTAGCACTATTTTCACTGTGTCCCATAAGTTGGGTATGCCATGTTGTTTTCATTCATCTTTAATTATATTCTAATTTCCTTTGTGATTTCTTCTTTGGTCCATTGGTTGTTTAAAAGTATATTGTTTAGAGGCACCTGGATGGTTCAATCAGTTAAGCCTCCAAATCTTTTTTTAAAGTTTTTATTTATTTATTTGACAGAGAGGTAGCACAAGTAGGCAGAGCAGGCAGAGCAGCAGGCAGTGGGAGAAGCAGGATCTCCGTGGAGCAGGGAGCCCAATGCAGGACTTGATCCCAGGACCCCAGGATCATGACCTGAGCCAGAGGCAGCAGCTTAACCGACTGAGCCACCCAGGCCCCCATGCCTCCAAATCTTAATTTTGGCCCAGGTCATGATCTCCCAGCATGTGGCTCCGTGACCATAATGGGCAGGAAGTCTGCTCGCAATTGTCTTCCTCTCTCTCTCTGCCCCTCCTCCCACCCATGCACACAGGCGTGCGCTCGCGCGCTCTCTCTCTCTCTCTCTCAAATAAATAAATAAATAAATAAATAAATAAATAAAATATCTTTTTTAAGTGTATTGTTTGGGGTACCTGGCTGGCTCAGTTGGTAGACCGTGTGACTCTTGATCTCAGGGTCATAAGTTCAAGCCCCACACTGGGCACAGAGCTTGCTTAAAGAAGAAAAAAAAGTATTGTTTAATTTCAACAATGTTGTGAATTTTCCAGTTTACAGTTTTCCTTTTACTAACTTCTAAAAATCTCATTATGGTCAGAGAACATATTTTGTGAAGTGTCTATCTTTTTTAAATATATTAAGATAATCTGTGGCCTAATATATGGTCTATCCTGAAAACTATCCCTTGTACACTTGAGAAGAATGTATATTCTGTTTGGAGTAGAATATTCTGTATAGTCTATTAGGTCTAATTGGTTTATTGTTGTTTAAGTCCTCTGTTTCCTTATCTTCTATTGGTTCCAAAACAACATAAGTTTCATAACACACAAATGTGCCAATAAGAAGACCTCCATGACTAGTAACAACCACACTAGTTTTTTGGTCTGGTTCGGTTTGTTTTGTTTTTTTCTAAAGTTTCTTTTTTGGAAGAAAAAAGAAATCACAGATATGAAATCATCCACAAGTATTATGAGCCCCACAGATTTTGTCCCAGCTGATGTTACAAAATTGGAAAAAGCTAGAAATTAAGTATCCCAGGAAACAAACCATGATTTTGGTCTTGTCTCCTCACAGGGATCTCATTATGATATTCCTAAGTTACAAGTCTCACATACTGTAATCAACTCTGGGGAAAATAAAAGTAACAGGACACAAGGGAGACCAACTTTAGCAGTTACGTTCTTTTTTTTTTTTTAAGATTTTATTTATTTGACACAGAGAGATCAGATCACAAGTAGGCAGAGAGGCAGGCAGAGAGAGAGAGAGGAGGGAGCAGGCTCCCTGCTGAGCAGAGAGCCCAATGCGGGCCTCGATCCCAGGACCCTGAGATCATGACCTGAGCCAAAGGCAGAGGCTTTAACCCACTGAGCCACCCAGGCACCGTAGTAGCTACCTTCACCGGGGGTCACAACTCTTCCCCCAGCATAAGGCAATTAGAGGAGGATGTTTACAAATAAACACGCAAATAGATCAACTTTCAGTAATTTGGTCCTTCATTTTGATCCAGCCAGAACTGACTAATTAGGTCTCCTGCCATGAGCTCTTCACAACAACTACTGCTGACCCTGTGGGATCCAAAACCATTGAAATTTCTCTAGGAGCAGATTTATATCCCTTCTCTCAACTGAAAGAGGGTTTTCTGTGGATACTGACACCTGCAGGTGAAGGGGATTCTCTCTCCCCCAGTTAACACTTGCCATTGTTCTGTCCTATTTTCCAGAATCAATCATCACCCACAGGATTTGATCACTGATGTGAAGAAGAACTGAAAAGAGGGGAAGATAAGAAGAAGATACTCCCAAATATAGATGAACACAGAGTAAGTTTCAGATATAAATAAACTTTAGGCCCGAACACTGTGCAAAGGATTTCTTCCCTCTCAGGCACTTCAGCTCACAATGTCTTTCCTTGTCTACTCAATAGATTTTTTTTCCCTGCTCTTACAGAAATTTTCTTTACTACTCTGTTAAGACTATGTAGCTACCATTTAGTTACCTTATATCAAGATAACACTATTTACACAAGACTTTTATTGGTTACATATTTATCCAAAGCTACCTTTCTTCAGAAGTCCATTCACTGCCTAGATTGCATACCAACCAGAGAAGGTAAGACTATCTTGAGTTCTGTGGTGGTTTCATATCTGGTCCTTGCTGTTTGTTTCTTATCAGGTCCCTTCCCCATCCTGTAAAACAGGATGGATAGGAGTAAAATTGTAATCTCATTTCTATGTTAGTGAATATGTTAGACGCGTCAAATTCATTGCTCTGACAAGGGTTTTACATGTTAATGGAAATGTTATCTCATTTCTCAGATTAGCAATTCAAATTTTTCTCATCTCATTGCATATGTATAAATTCATTCTAATGTTATTCCTCTACATCATTTTCCAATTTACATGTCTTATTAGAAAATTCAGAAAATAGCAATAGATCATCAAGTTTTCTAAATAGTTGAGATTAAAAAAAAAATTTGGGGGGTGCTTGGGTGGCTCAGTTAAGCATCTGCCTTCAGCCCAGGTCGTGATCCCAGGGTCCTGGGATCAAGCCCCGCATTGGGCTCTCTACTCCACGGGAAAGCCTGCTTCCCCCTCTCCCACTCCCCCTGCTGGTGTTCCCTCTTTCGCTGTATCTCTTTCTGTCAAATAAGTAAATTAAATTCTTTTAAAAAAAAAGTAAAATTTTTAAAAAATTTAAAAAGATTTTTTAAAACGATTTTATTTACTTGAGAGAGAAAAAACTTGAGTAGGGGGTGGTGCCAAGGGCAGAGGGCAGAAACAGACTCCCTGATGAGAAGGGAGCCCAACACAAGGCTCAATCCCAGGACCCTGAGATTATGACCTGAGCTGAAGTCAGACGTTTAACCAACTGGGCCACCCAGGTGCCCCTGAGATGCTTTTTATAAATTAAAAGAGTCTATTAGACTTCGTCTATCTAGGTTTAGAAATGGAGCAGCAACACCAGTTTAGTATCTTTGACAGAATGAACCACCAAATTCTTAAAATTGTTATTCAGATCACAGACAAAGCTATGGCCTCAAGACACCAGGGATTAATATTGCCAATGAGTTCTGAAAACCTCTAATGATTTAGCGTCCTGAAATAACATGATCTACTAAATCATTTTGGCTTATTTGTTAAGTAAAGTGTAGAAATACTACCGAACTGGAAACCATAAAAACCAAAAGACCTGGGACTCCTCTGTCATTTAACTCCTCCAACGGTCGTGAGAATATATCAGATGTAACATGCCATTATTCTGTGAGTTCCTATCACCCTAGTCCATGAAGTTTTCATCAGTGTCCTATTCCTTTCTCTTTGTGCCACATTATTCTTTTTCTCTGCGCTTTTTTTATTAAGAGGATTTAATGCGGGCGCCTGGGTGGCTCAGTGGGTTAAAGCCGCTGCCCTCGGCTCAGGTCGTGATCCCAGGGTCCTGGGATCGAGACCCGAATCGGGCTCCCTGCTCAGCGGGGAGCCTGCTTCCTCCTCTCTCCTCTTTCTCTGGCTGCCTCTCTGCCTACTTGTTATCTCTCTCTCTGTGTCAAATGAATAAATAAAATCTTTTTTAAAAAAAAGGATTTAATGCATGTCAGAGCTACATCTGGTTATTAATGACTCCGAGTAAGTAGAAGTCCATTCGGTGAATACCAAGCTTCACACTTGGAGATCTAGGATAATGGCAGTACCACAAGGAAGATGGTCATAACAGATCAGAGGCAAAAAGGAAGTCACTCTATTAATCTTTATAGCTAAATGAAGAAAAGCTTACTAAATGCAGAAAAACTTATTAAAGAAATGGAGGAAAACTTAACTGCAACTGGAATGAGATCACACCTAGTAAGGAGAGTAGTACAAATAAAGCTACATCCCATCCCCTCAATGCTCCCATTAAGATGGATCTAAGTACCTGGTTTGCTCTGTTGGTAGGGCATGCAATTCTTGATCTCAGGGTCAGGAGTTCAAGCCCCACAATGGGTGTAGAGCTTACTTTAAAAAAAAATGGAGGAAAGAAAAAGATGGATCTAAAATTTAAAGGCAAGATTATGAAATACTATTCTCTCTAATTGAATATAACAAGAATCAGCACACTCCATGTGGACTGGAATTCACTATCTACAGCAAATTTCCCCCAAAGAAATAACAGTTCCTAGAGACTAAGTCAGAAAACGTTCCCTATTACAAACAGGAAAACAGTATGTAAAACAAATAAGGAAAAATGATTAGGGAAATTAAACTCAGGAAGAAAAAGAGTAAAACTTAAAAAAAAAAGAGTAAAACTTGTCAATATAACCCCACTACTTCCCAGAAGAAAAAAAAATTGTATCTGAAGGCAAGATTAAAGAATCCCCCTAGATGAAGGAAGGTACTGTGTAATTTACCAGGCATAATTCATTGATACCTATTGCAGCCTAAATTGTGTCCCATAAAATTCCCTTTGCTCTGACTCAAAACTTAGAAATATGCATCTGATTCCTAATTTGATTTTGAGAGAACTTGATATTAGTAAGTGATTGCCCTGGGAAGTAAACACACTATTTCAGTCATGGGAATGAGATCTCCCGCTGTAAATTAACAAATTGGTTGTTTGATTTACATGTCATTCTCTCAGGTATTGAATAATGTGAATTGGTTTCCCAGAGCCTGATTCCTCTGGGGAGACCTGATCAAATCCGGCTTCTAAATCTGCAGAGTTTAACATCAGACCTCTGTGACCCCAGAAAACTATAGCATCCCATGACAACCACTGGAGAAACCACCTGATCTCATTCAGACCAGGACTGTTATTGAGGAGTCACAAATGTCTCAAGGAACCTGTATGGCAGCTTAAACCCTCTGCAGTGTCTGAAGCTGGGAGGTGAAGAGGTCAGTGTCTATAGCCCTGGCATTCAGAAGAGCTCTGTGGTCCACTTTCTGAAGGTCAACTGTCACTGATTTCCTGCAACTAAAATATTTTTTTAAAAATCAAAACTGCTATTCCATTCACTTGGAAAAAAAAATATGACATGGGTGGAAGGATTTACTGCTGCTGCCTTAAAGTGCTATAAGAGATGGTTAAACAGTAAGAGCTGAGCTTTGACAGAGCATGGATACAGCAGTTTTAAAGTTAAGTGTTTAAGGATTGAGTAGAACTACCCATTATTGGTAAAATTTCCAGAATTGGGTCCAGAGTTTCATTCCCCATCCTCACAACCTCAGTAAGGAAATGAAAATCCAGTGGAGCTGTGAAATGTTCTCAGAACCAAGAGGCAAGCTGTTGACCCAGTTTCATTACAGTATTCACATTTAGGGTTTCCAGCCAGCAGCAGGACCATCCATCCATGATCTCTTACTCAAGGTTGTCACTTCCATGCTCTTCACATTCATTTGAGTCACAGCCCAGGAGTGAAGTTGAAGGGAATCATTGATCAGAGAGCTCCTGACTTCTCTGTTAATCTCACTCTCTTCCTTCCGAGTGGACAGGAATCATTCTAGAGCAAAATCAATCAATCTACCCATTTCAGTGTCTTTGACATTGCACCTCAAACCATGAGCTTAGATATTGGAGGATCATACAACTAAGGGGAGTTTTTTTTTTTAAGATTTTATTTATTTATCTGACAGAGAGATCACAAGTAGGCAGAGAGGCAGGCAGAGAGAGAGGGGGAAGCAGGCTCCCCGCTGAGCAGAGAGCCCGATGCAGGGCTCAATCCCAGGACCCTAAGATCATGACCTGAGCCAAAGGCAGCGGCTTTAACCCACTGAGCCACCCAGGCGCCCCCTAAGGGGAGTTTTAAAAGCTCGTTAATCAACCTTTTTCTGCAGGTGGTGAAACGCCAATATTTAGGCTTTGCAGGCCAAACCCAACCACTCAACTCTGCCATCATAGCATCAAAGCAGCTACAGACAATACATAAGTAAATGAGCATGACCGTGTTCCAATAAAACTTTATTTACTAAATAGGCCAACTCCTGCCATACAGCATACTTCTCCCTATTTGTCTTCTCTCCACGAGATTAAAAACTTCTCTACCATTGTCCCTGGTTTTACTATCTCTTTCCCCAGTCCTTCCTCACTTCCCTCTCACTTCCATGCTAACTCTTGTTTTGTCCATTCTCTAGGTAAGATCTCTCCAGAGGATGGAAAGAGTCAACAGCACTTTGTTGACTGAGTTCATTCTCACAGGAATTCCCTACCCTCTCAGGCTAAGGACATTCCTGTTTGTGTTCTTTTTGCTAATCTACATCCTGACTCAGCTGGGAAACCTACTTATTCTAGTCACTGTCTCAGTGGACCCGCAGCTCCATGCCCGTCCCATGTACATCTTTCTGGGAGTTCTTTCCATCATTGACATGGGCATCTCTACCATCATTGTCCCTCGCCTCGTGATGAACTTCACTTTAGGCATTAAACCCATCCCATTTGGTGGTTGTGTCACTCAACTCTATTTCTATCACTTCCTGGGCAGCACCCAGTGCTTCCTCTACACCTTGATGGCCTACGACAGGTACCTGGCAATATGCCGGCCCCTGCGCTACCCCATGCTCATGAATGGGAGGTTATGCACCATCCTTGTGACTGGAGCTTGGGTGGCTGGCTCCATCCATGGGGCTATCCAGGCCATCCTAACCTTCCGTCTGCCCTACTGTGGGCCCAACAGGGTAGATTATTTCTTCTGTGACATCCCTGCGGTTTTGAGGCTAGCCTGTGCTGATATAACAGTCAACAAGCAGGTGACCTTTGTGGACATTGGGGTGGTGGTTGCCACTTGCTTCTCCCTGATCCTCCTGTCCTATATACAGATCACTCAGGCCATCCTGAGAATCCGTACAACTGTTGGGCGGCGCCGGGCCTTTTCAACCTGCGGAGCCCATGTTACCGTGGTCACCGCCTACTATGTGCCCTGTGCCTTCATCTACCTGCGGCCTGAAACCAATAGCCCCCTGGGTGGGGCAGCAGCCTTATTTCCCACAGCCATCACCCCTTTCCTCAACCCCCTCATCTACACACTGCGGAACCAAGAGGTAAAGCTGGCTCTGAAGAGAATGATAGGAGCCCCTGGGACGAAGAGTAACGTTTGAAAGTGTCTACAGTGTATTCTAATGCTTAGTTTTCAGTGAGGTTTTTATTTTTTCTTCTTGTTTTCTCTTTTATGTAGTCACATAATATCCATACAATAAGATCAAACACAGTTTTAAGTGAAATACTACTTTCTAGCAGTTCCTTGGTGTCCCTTCAGATCAACAACTCTCAGCTGCTCCAACAACAGAAAGTGAGACCACAGTCACTTGGAAGATAGCAAAAGGTGGCACACTAAGACATCCAGAGGATTGATAGGGCGAAAGCACCTAATGGGCTTTTCCGCTTCGGGCTTACATTGGTCAAGCCTAAGATGGACTGGAGAGAGCGCCTGGGTGGCTCAGTGGGTTAAAGCCTCTGCCTTCGGCTCTGGTCATGATCTCAGGGTCCTGGGATTGAGCCCCAAATCAGGCTCCCTGCTCAGTGGGAAGCCTGCTTCCTCCTCTCTCTCTGCCTGCCTCGCTGCCTACTTGTGATCTCTCTCTCTCTCTCTCTGTAAAATAAATAAAATCTTAAAAAAAAAAAGATGGATTGGAGAGCTTTTGATGGGAGAATGTTTTTCTGATCTGTTCCCACTGGATATATAACACATCGGGAGCTAGTGTTTGAAGAGAGACTACGGATGCTCTGCTGTGTGCATGTAAACGGGCCTGGCTCTGGGGAATTCCTGAAGCCATTATGGGATGTGAGGAGGAGCTCAAGTGCCTACTCTTCCTTGCCTGCTGAAGAAATAACATCTTTCTTAAACTGGTGTTTTCACAAACTGAACCAAATTGAACAATCCCTCCCCCCCAAAAGGCAATAAAGTCTTTTCAAGGGCGCCTGGGTGGCTCAGTCAGTTAAGTGTCTGCCGTAGGCTCAGGTTATGACCTCAGGGTCCTGGAATCCAGCCCCACATTGAGCTCCCTGCTCTGCGGAGAGCCTGCTTCTCCCTCTCCCACTCCCCTCCCCCCCGCTTGTGTTCCCTCACTCGCTGTGTCTCTCTCTGTCAAATAAATAAAATCTTTAAAAAAAAAAAGTCTTTTCAAATGTCTCAATAATAAATTCCCCCAAGCCTAAAAGTTCAATATAAAATTTCCCAGTAGAAGAAAATAAGGTGGAAGGCCTGGGTGGCTCAGTCTGTGGGTGCCTGCCTGTTGGTTTCTGTCAGGTCGTGATCTCATGTGTCCTGAGATCGAGCTCCACATGGCTCCGTGCACAGAGGTGAGTCTGCTTGAAGGGTCCTCTCCCTCTGCTCCTCCTCCCACTGATGCATGTCCTCTCTCTAAAATAAATAAATCTTAAAAAAAGAAGAAAAGGCAATTAATCAGGACAGCAGAATAATATGTCCAAATTAGTATTTCATATCAGTTTATTTTCTTATTTTTTTAAAGATTTTATTTATTTATTTGACAGAGAGAGAGATTACAAGTAGGCAGAGAGGAGCCAGAGAGAGAGGACAGAAGCAGGCTCCCTGCTGAGCAGAGAGCCCAATACAGGGCTCGATCCCAGGACCCTGAGATCATGACCTGAGCCAAAGGCAGAGGCTTTAACCCACTGAGCCACACAGGCACACCATCGTATCAGTTTAGATTTGTGAGTTTGACAAGCTTTCATTAAGTTGGCTGGGGCCTAATCAATGTGAGCAAATTTTTCACATTATCTCTTGTTTCAACCCCTTAGCACCTCCAATCTTATCCTGTTATGATTCTGCCTCATTCTCCAGCTTTTCAATTTGGACGGTTGCTTTATCCATGTGATGAAATCAAGTCTAGAAAGCAAAGTCTTTTGGGCACAGCAGAGAGTCAGTAGTTTGGTCCTGTAAATATTCATTTCCAAAGGACTCAAGGTCACCTAATTGGAGGCAAAAAACTAACCATTCACCCTTGGATGAAGCTGACTGATGAAATTTCTCTATTTTGTTCAGAAAACAAACAATATACTGTATATCAACTCCCTTAAACTGGAACATTACTTGTGAAATATCTTAATCTTTCAAAATATTTAATAAAGTGGTTAAACTATGAATTACAAAAAAAACCTTAAATCTATAGCTCATAAGGGAAAAATAATCCCAAGGGCTATTGTACATTTTGTTTCTATTTTCCCAGGTGCTTAACACAATGCTATCATACCTGTTGTCTTAACAATTAACCAAATAATATTAAAATGATCTGTAAGTGGGGTGCCTGCGTTCAGGCATCTGCCTTCCGCTCAGGTCATGATCCCAGGGTCCTGGGATCAAGCCCCATGTAGGGTTCCCTGCTTGGTGGGGAGCCTGCTTCTCCCTCTCCTCCCTGCTTGTGCTTGCTCTCGACATCTCTGTCTCTCTCTCCCAAATAAATAAATAAATAAAAATTTTTAAAACGATCCATAAGCATATAATAAAAATACAGATCAAAATGGAATGATTCTGAGGCAGATTTGTTTAAAAAGTAGATTGGGCTCTATTATGAATTTGTTAAATTAGCACTTATTAAGTGGAGCACAGGGTGCTGGATGGTAGGTTGTAGTAAAACAGACTGCAAGAGGAACTGAAATAGAGCAGTTTATTACTCAGAGTACCTGGAGGAAGTACCCAGCATGCCTCAAGGGCCTCATGGGGAGATCAAGGCAGAGTGCAGAGAGAGGCAGGACATGGGGCACATGTTTCTATTCAGGTGTATAGGTGGAGTGCCTTGGGGTTCTCAGATGAAAGCCAGATTGATCACTCTAAACCAAAAGAGCAGGATTTTAGTAAGCCACAGAAGAATCTAATCTAAATGTTATAGGAGGGGAAGGTGCTAGGAGGCAGGGGAGACTGTTGATCACAAGGTCTGTTGGGGAAGTCTTATAAGGAACTTACATTTGCCTATGACTCTGAGGCTGCTATCCAGGTCGGGAGCTTGCAGGAGGGGCTAGTGTCAGTTTCAAGTCTCTGCAGGCTGGGGACAGTTGGTCAAGTGTCTGCCTTTGGCTCAGGTCATGATCCCAGTGTCATAGGATCAAGCCCCGAGTTGGGCTCCTTGGGAGGGAGCCTGCTTCTCCCTTTCCCTCTGCCCCTCCCCACCATTTGTGCACGCTCTCTCGCTCGCGTGCTCTCTCTCTCTCAAATAAATAAAATCTTTTAAAAAAATCACTGTAGGCTGATTGGCCATTGTATATTTGAATGAACAGGGGTGCTTGGGTGGCTCAGTCGGTTGAACATCTACCTTCAGCTCATGTCATGATCCCAGAGGAAGTCTGCTTCATCCTCTGCCCCTCCTCCCACTCGTTCTCTCAATCTATCTCTGTCTCTCCCAAATAAATAAAATCTTTGAAAATCAATAAAAACCAAGGGCTCCTGGGTAGCTCAGTCAGTTAAGCAACTGCCTTCAGCTCAGGTCATGATCCCAGGATACTGGGATCGAGCCCTGCACTGGGTTCCCTGCTCAACGGGAGCCTGCTTCTCCCTCTCCCTCTCCCTGTTGCTCTGCCTACTTGTGTGCTCTCTCTCTCTCTCTCTCTGTGAAATAAATAAATAAAATCTTTTAAAAAGTGAATGAACAGGGCGCCTGGGTGGCTCAGTGGGTTAAAGCCTCTGCTTTCGGCTCAGGTCATGATCTCAGCGTCCTGGGATCGAGGCCCGCATCAGGCTCTCTGCTCAGCAGGGAGCCTGCTTCCTCCTCTCTCTGCCTGCCTCTCTGCCTACTTGTAATCTCTCTCTGTGTCAAATAAATAAATAAAATCTTTTTTAAAAAATGAATGAACAATGGTACAAGTGTTATGGAGAACAGTAAGGTGGTTCCTAAAAAAATTAAAACCAGAATTACCAACTGATTCAGCAATGCCATTTCTGGGTACACACCTAAAAGAATTGAAAGCAGGGTCTCAAAGAGCTATTTGCAGCAGTGTTCTCAATAGCCACAAGATGGAAGCAACCCAAGGGTCCATTTTTCTTTCTAAATGTCCACTGATAGATGAATAGATAAACAAAATGTGATATACACATACAGTGGGATATTAGACCGCCTTTTAAAAAAAAGGGAATTATGGGGTACCTGAGTGGCTCAGTGGGCTAAACATCTGCCTTCAGCTCTCTCTGGTCTTGATCCCAAGGTCCTGGGATCAAGTCCCACACCGGGCTCCCTACTCAACAGTGAGTCTATTTCTCCCTCTCCCACTGCCCCTCTGCCTGCTTGTGCTCTCCCTCTCTCAAATAAATAAAATCTTAAAATAAATAAATAAATAGAAGGGAATTCCGACATATATTACAACATGGGTGAATCTTTAAGATATTCTGCTAGGTGAAATAAGCCAATCTCAAAAAGACAAATACTGTATGATTCCACTTATACGAATACCTAGAATTGTCAGAGTCATAGAGGCAGAAAGTAGAATGGTGGTTGCCAGGGGCTGGGGAGAAGGGAGAGAGGGGAATTATTTGATAGGTATAGAGTTTCCATACTGCAGGATGAAAGGAGTTCTGGAGATGGTTGCCCAATAGTGTGAATATACCTAACACTTCTGAACTGTACACTTAAAAATTGTTAAGCTGGGGCACCTGGGTGGCTCAGTGGGTTAAAGCCTCTGCCTTCGGCTCAGGTCATGATCTCAGGGTCCTGGGATCAAGCCCCACATTGGGCTCTCTGCTCAGCAGGGAGCCTGCTTCCTCCTCTCTCTCTGCCTGCCTCTCTGCCTACTTGTGATCTCTCTGTGTCAAATAAATAAATAAAATCTTTAAAAAAATGGTTAAGCTAGGAAATGGTATATGTGAAAAATAAAAAGACAATAATGCCCATGGCAGGGGAAGAGTAAGGAGGACTGTAGATGAAAAAGAGAGGCCATATGTTCACGGAAGCTAGATGAACATAGGGTTTCATTCTGCTATTCCTATTACTCATGTATGTTTGGAAATGTCCATATTAAAAGATTTTTTTGAAAGCCATAGCTCTGAAAATCCCTGGAAAAAGTTTTCCAAGTAGTGGGAAAGGCTAATACTATTCAAGGCTCTGGGGTGGAAAAGAGTTTGGCATGTTTGAAAGGAAAGGGAATGTCGAAGAGTAGTGCATGGGGAGAGAGTACACGGTCACAACACTGGAGCAGGCAAGGGTCAGATCATGGAAAACCTTGGAAACCATACGAGTTTGCATTTAATCTGCTATGATGGGCAACATGTTAGTTTTCAATCACTGCATAACAAAGGATCACAAATTCAGCAACTTGAAAGGAAGCCCACTTACTAGCTCAGTGGAAGTCCACAATGCAAGTATCGCCTAACTTTGTTCTCTGCTCAGGATTTCACCAGACTGATACCCAGGTGTTCTTGAGCTGCATTCTCATCTGGACATCAGAGTTCTCTTCCAGGCCCACAGGGTTGTGGCAGAATTCAGTTCCTTGCCATGTCAGGACTTAGGTCTCTGTTCCCTTGTGGGCTGTCAGCTAGTGGGCACTCTCAACTTCAAGAGGCTACTCAAATTCCTTGGCAAGGGCCCCCTTCCATGGTTAAAGCCAAAAGCAGACTCTCCCTCACCTGGAATCCTTCTCATACTTCAAACCTCTCTTTCTATGAAGAATCCAGTCCTTTTTAAGGGCTCACCCAATTAATCGAGGCCCACAGAGGATAATCTTCTTATTTTAAGATCATTTCATTTGGGACCTTAATTACGTTTGCGAAATCCCTTTACATCAGCACCTAGAAGAAATTTTGATTGTGTTTGATTGAATAACTGGAAGTAAGTAAATATACCAGAGGGCAAAAATCTAATCTTGGAAGTCGTCTTAGGCAGATGCTTAAAAGCTTCTCAACTTTCTCAATGTTCATATAGGATTAAATGGATGATTTTCTAGAAACCAGCTGGAAGAGGTGCCATCACCAATCTTTGGGACACTGCAGCATTGGAACCAGGCTGTCCCCAGCCAGTGACTGAAGTTAATGGGGGCACTTGGGTCAGACTAATTCTGCCCAACTCCACCTGGGGCAGCCTCAGCCCCAAAGCTCCCACTGGGCTGCCTGAGACCTTCTCAGAAATGCCTGCAGGCTGAAGCTCTTCCTACCCCATCTTCCTTCTTTCTCTCTCTGGGCCTGCTGTTCTGATTCTATCTTAGGGTCTACTTCCTGCAGAATCTGAATTAAAATACCTGGCCATATGGAAACCTCAATGTCCTCTTCCCTTTTCTGAGGAGGGAAAGTTTATTTCCTCACTGGGAGGTGTATACTAGCATATTTTTTTAATATTATTTATTTTTAGAGAGAGGAAAGGTGAGAGAGAAAGGGGGGAAGGGAGGGAGAGAATCCCAAGCAGACTCCTCGCTGAGACCAGAGCCCAACAGGGGGCTCAGTCTCACACCCCTGAGATCATGACCTGAGCTGAATTCAAGAGTCAGGTGCTTAACCGACTGAGCCACCTATGCACTCCTAGCTTATTTCTTTCTTGAAGGGAGATCCCAGTGTATCTCCATGACTATCATACCTGGGAGGTACTCCATTCTACAATTTTGGGATGCCCTGTTTACCAATCTACTATCCATTTTCCACATAAGACTAGAGTTGTCAGTGTAACTCTATCATTGCCTTTGTCAGGAGGCAAACATTTGTGTCTGTTTTGTTCACCACTGAATCTCCAGCACTAAGAAGAGTGCCTGAAGGGCCCCCTGGCTGGCTCCATCAGTAGAGCATGCCACTCTCTTTTTTTTTTTTTTTAAGATTTTATTTATTTATTTGACAGAGAGAGATTACAAGTAGGCAGAGATCGAGGAGGAAGCAGGCTCCCCGCTGAGCAGAGAGCCCGATGCGGGCCTCGATCCCAGGACCCTGAGATCATGACCTGAGCCAAAGGCAGAGGCTTTAACCCACTGAGCCACCCAGGCGTCCTCTTGATCTCAGTCTTGAGTTCAAGCCCCACGCTGAGCATAGAGTTTTAAAAAAATTAAGAAAAGTGTATGGAACATAGCAGGCATTCAGTAAGTACTTGTTGAATTAGTGAATGAATATAGTTAAATATTTTGCTCCTTCACTTTATAAAAGGAGACAGAAACCGTACCATTCCCTCCACCTCCACTTTAACTTACACCTCCCAAATTCTGTCATCTGTACTTCTTAACTGTCAAAATTGATCATATTTATATTCTATTCCATAACCTTTAGTAGAACTTTGTTATTCTGTCTATGGTGATTCCAAATATAGAAAATCCTTAAGAAGCACTTACCTAAAGAGTATTACATTATGACTGTGTAAATATTGTTCACATAGCCAGTTAAGAATATACGACTACACATTATAGTTAGTTATCTTTCTCGTTTTCTTGTTCTCCATTCCTTTATCCTCAGGTTTTGACAAAGTCTTAATCATTCTATCTATTCTAAGGAATTCTCTTTTTCCCCTAGAGAACTTCCTTTGAGTCCCCTGCCCTGCATCTCAGGCTATACTGATTGCTCTCATGGTCTGTCACAGCTCTCATCCTGGGTCTTTCTTATGGATTGGATCCTCTGTTACCTGAATTCTGTGTCTTTTTTTTTTTAAAGATTTTATTTATTTATTTGACACAGAGAGAGAGAGAGCGAGAGAGGAAATACAAGCAGGGGGAATGGGAGAGGCAGAAGCAGGCTTCCCACTGAGCAGGGAGCCGGATGTGGGGCTCCATCCCAGGACCCTGGGATCATGACCTGAGTCGAAGGCAGATGCCTAACAACTGAGCCACCCAGGTGCCCCTGAATTCTGTGTCTTAATCTTTTTTGTTTTTCATGTTTCACTTTTACAGAATGGATCTTACAATAACTTTCTAAGAAACAGTACATAGATTGTAAAATTTCTGAATCCTAACATCTAAAATGTGGTGTCTAAATGTGGTGTCCTTCCTGATAGGATGGGGGCCCCCAAATGTGGGCCAGGATCAGGTGGAAGTCAATGGCCTGGGAGATGAAAGAATTCACCTGAGGCAGAACAAAGGAGATAGTTTATTGAATACATTTCAAGGGAGCTGCAGGGAGGACAGCAAAGGAGGGGCAGTGGGTAAGGGGCTGTTTTTAAAGGGGGGGAAGTGAGGAGGATTTGATGTGTGGAATTTCCCCATTTTGGATAACTGTGCCTAGTTGTAAGTAGCCCATTGGTCAGTTAGGGCCTATGGAGATTTTGAGGTGGGGAGCCTGATGGGCCTGTCTGTGTTAAGCTAGGGGTCCTCTGTGGCCCTTTTCCAGCACTCAAGCCTGTTTGCCTAAAAGTGGCCTCTATGTAAAATTGTCCTTGGAGCGCCTGGCTGGCTCTCTTGGTAGAGCCAGCAACTCTTGATCTTAGGATGGTGAGTTCAAGCCTCACATTGGGTATAGAATTTACTTTTTTTTTTTTTTTAAA
>LNAC01000686.1:733758-747012 GCA_002007465.1 Ailurus styani | reverse complement strand
CTCTGTGAAATAAATAAATAAAATCTTTAAAAAAAAAATAAAAATAAAAATAAAAATAAAAAAATAAAAAAATAAAAATAAATTAAAAATAAAAGAATGGCAGGCAGGGGTAGAGAGAGAAGCAGGCTCCCTGATGAGCAAGGAGCCCGATGCAGGACTCAATCCCAGGACCCTGAGATCATGACTTGAGTTGAAGGCAGCCACTTAACTGACTGAGCCACCGTGGTGTCCTGGACTTTAATATTTTAAACTATTTTAATCCAAATTAAATTTCAGTACATAAATTCAATTATAACTACATCAAGGTCTGCAAAAGAAAGAGAAAGAACAATGTAAAAAATGCAGTCATTCAAACTCTGGCATTTCATTCAGTGAGCCTAGAGTGAATCTCCAGTGTCTTGTCCCTTTCTAATATAAGCTTGAATATGATTCTATATTAAAAGTGCATATTAAGGGCGCCTGGGTGGCTCAGTGGGTTAAAGCCTCTGCTTTCGGCTCAGGTCATGATCTCAGCGTCCTGGGATCGAGGCCCGCATCGGGCTCTCTGCTCAGCGGGGAGCCTGCTTCCTCCTCTCCCTGTCTCTCTGCCTGCCTCTCTGCCTACTTGTAATCTGTGTGTCAAATAAATAAATAAAATCTTTAAAAAAAAGTGCATATTAAAAAAGAGGAAACATGGGGTGCCTGGGTGGCTCAGTCCTTGGGCTACTGCCTTTGGCTCAGGTCATGATCACAGGGTTCCTGGATGGAGCCCCATGTCATGCTGCTCAGTGAGGAGTCTGCTTCTCCTGCCTCTGCTTCTTCCCCTGGCTCATGCTTTCTTTCTGTGTGTGTCAAATAAATAAGTCTTAGGCGGAAAAAAAAAGGAGAAGAAAGAAGAGGAGGAAGGAGAAATAGAAGGAGGAGGAGGAGGAGGTGGAGAAAATAACAGTGGGGGCACCTGGGTGGCTCAGTCAGTTGGGTGTCCAACCCTTGATTTTGGCTCAGGTCATGATCTCAGGGTCCTGGGATCCAGCCCTGAGTTGGGCTCTGCACTCCATGGGGAGTCAGCTGAAGATTCCCTCTCTCCCTTTCCTTCTCTGCTGTGCCCCGCACCCCTGCACCTTGCATGCTTGCACAGATCTCTCGCGCTCTCTCTCTCTCTCAAATAAATAAATAAATCTTTAAAAAAAATTCAAGGACATCTGCCTCGCTCAGTCAGTAGAGTATGCAATCCTTGATCTCAGGGTTGTGAATTTGAGCTCCAGGTTGAGCATAGACATTACTTAAGAGAGAAATAGATAGATAGATAGATAGATAGATAGATAGATAGATAGATAGATAGATAGATAGATAAGGAAAGAGATAAATAAAAATAATTTTCTTTTTTTTTTAAGATTTTTTATTTATTCATTTGACACAGAGAGAGAGATTACAAGTAGGCAGAGAGGCAGGCAGAGAGAGAGGAGAGAGGAGGAAGCAGGCTCCCCGCTGAGCAGAGAGCCCGATGTGGGCCTCCATCCCAGGACCCTGGGATCATGACCTGAGCCGAAGGCAGCGGCTTTAACCCACTGAGCCACCCAGGCGCCCTAAAAATAATTTTCAAGTGCATATTTTTTATTCTATCCATCTCTTAAATGCAGGCCACCTACATCATTTGACTTCAGCCAGAGAAACCTTCATCTTTCAAACCAATCTCTGGTGTATTCTTCCTGGGAATTTTTAAGCATTAACTCTATGTGAACTTATCCTAAGTGATGGCTTTAGAAACTAAGTGCCATTGATTTTTTTTTATTGCAAAGCTGTGTGTAGAAATTGTTGCCATAGACACAGTTTGTTGATTGATGTAGATATTCACATATAAAGCACAGAGGTTACAGTTAGATGACAAAATCATCTGGTCTAACATCATCATTGCAGATGAGGAAACTGAGGTCTAGGGAGGTAAAGACATTTTTGCAAGGTGATTTAACTAGGAAGTGGAAGAATCTGACTAGGACCAATGGCAATGATTTCTCAATAAAACTGGAAATGTGTGTCATGTTAGCTTTTTTTGTGTGAAGTAGGCTTTCAATATAAGTTCCTGGAGGATAGAAAGGGCATGAAGGTATGTTCACATACATTATGCCCAGCTAGCATTGAGTGGATGACCAGTGGGCATCAGAGAATGCTCAAACTATAATTTCATGGAGGGGGACCTGGTCAGACAGCAGAGTGTGCAAGTCTTAATCTCAGGCTTGTAGGTTTGAGCCCCATGTTGGGTATAGAGATTACTTAAAAATTAAATCTTTTTTTTTTTTTTAAAGATTTTATTTATTTATTTCACAGAGGGAGAGAGATCACAAGGAGGCAGAGAGGCAGGCAGAGAGAGAGGGGGAAGCAGGCTCCCCGCTGAGCAGAGAGCCCGATGCGGGCCTCGATTCCAGGACCCTGAGATCACGACCTGAGCCGAAAGCAGAGGCTTTAACCCACTGAGCCACCCAGGCGCCCTTAAAAATTAAATCTTAAAAAAAAATTCATATGTGTGCTTTTTATTGTGAAAATTGTACTATATATTTTAATTGCTTTTATTTTTTTAAAGATTTTATTTTATTTATTTGAGAAAGAGACACAGAGAGAGTGTGTGAGCATGAGCAGGGGTAGGAGCAGAGGGAGAGGAAGAAGCAGACTCCCCACTGAGCAAGGAGCCCCACATGGGGCTCAATCCTGGGGCTCCAGGATCACGACCTGAGCCGAAGGTAGACACTTACCAACTGAGTCACCCAGGCATCCCTAATTGCTCTTATTTTAAATGGATCTCAAATTTAAAAGGGATTTCATAGTATCATAACGGTAATGACACTTTTTTGTTTGTTTCCCAAGATTTTTAAGTGTGTAATGTGAGTTTGAAATTATTTCCTGAGGCTATTTTCGGGTATCTTGAAGTGGGGAGGGGTGTGTTCCTTCTTGCATATCAAGAAAAAAACGTCAGTACCGGAATTTCAAGCTGATGAATGAAGATGGACAGCTTGGAAATGGTGTGTGTGTGTGTGGAAGGATGGCAAGGTTTGTACATAAAGGGGTGGGGGGTAGATGATGGAAGAAATGACCCCTTAAGTAACAGGCCTGGTTCTCCCATTTTCCCGCTTTACCCTCTTTTTTTTTTTAAGATTTATTTATTTATTTTAGATAGAGAGAGTGATGGGGGCGAGGGGCAGAGAGAGATGGAGAGAAAGAATCTAAGCAGACTCCCTCTGAGCACAGAGCCTGACCCCAGGCTTGCTCTCAGGAGATCATGACCTGAGCCAAAACCAAGAGTCTGGTGCTCAATCGATGGAAGCACCCAGGTGCCCCTATAATGCACTTTAAAATGGACATGAAAGGGGTTCCTGGGAGGCTCAGTCGGTTAAGCGTCTGCCCTCAGCTCAGGTCATCCCTGCTCAGTGGGGAATCTACTTCTCTTTCTCTCAAATAAATAAATAAAGTCTTTAAAAATAAATAAACAAAATAAAATAAAATGGACAAAAAATATGGGCGCCTGGGTGGCTCAGTCAGTTAAGCGGCTGCCTTTGACCCAGGTCATGATCTTAAAAAATAAATAAACAAATAAATAAAGTGGACAAAAAATAATAAGTCAAACAGCATATGATTACTAAATAACATGAATACTATATTGCCATCCATTCTCATAGATGCTCAGTTGCAGGGCGGCATGGAATTGTCTATAGTATATACCATAGCCCTTACAATGTATCTATAACCTCCATAATTAAAGGTAAGCCAGTTGCCATTCACCTCAAATTTCCAAGTCCAGGGGCACCTGGGTGGCTCAATGGGTTAAAACCTCTGCCTTCACCTCAGGTCATGGTCTTAGAGTCCTGGGATGGAGCCCTGAATCAAGCTCCCTGCTCGGCAGGGAACCTGTTTCCTCCTCTCTCTCTGCCTCTCTGCCTACTTGTGATCTCTCTCTCTCTCTGTGTCAAAGAAATAAATAAATAAAATATTTTTAAAAAAATCTCCAAGTCCAGCAAAGTCAATATTCACAGCAATCCTTCCAATTCTTTTTTTTTTTTTAGATTTTATTTATTTATTTGACAGAGAGACAGAGAGAACACAAGCAGGGGGAGGGGCAAGGAGAGAGAGAAGCAGGCTTCCCGCTGAGCAGGGAGCCGAATGCCAGTCTCGATCCAGGACCCAGGGATCATGATCTGAACTGAAGGCAGACGCTTAACCAGCTGACCCACCCAGGTGTCCCCCATTTTTTATATTTTTTTAAGTAGGCTTCACACCCAACATGGGACTTGAACTCATGGCCCCAAGATCAAGCCTCACATGCTGTACTGACTGGGCCAGCCAGGTGTCCCAATCCTTCCAACTCTTAATTACCTCTCTGTTAACTCATTTGCTATCCTATTACAGCCCATTTGGACTTGCAGGTTGTCTGTGGAATTTTTAGCTCCTCCTAGTTATCCTCTAGGATTCTGGCTCTTTGGTTTGCCTAGTCAGCTTTCCTTACTTTGAACTCTCTTCTGTAATAAAGTTACTCTAGGGGTGCCTGGGTGGCTCAGTCGTTTAAGCAGCTGCCTTCAGCTGAGGTTATGATCCCAGAGTCCTGGGATAGAGCCCCACATCGGGCTCCCTGCTCAGCAGAGAGCCTGCTTCTCCCTCTCCCTCTATCTGCCACTCTGCCTACTTGTACTCTCTATCTCTCTGTCAAATAAATAAATAAAATCTAAAATATATATAATACAAATAAAAATAATTTTATATATTATATATATATATATATTTGTTGAATGTGAATAAATAAACTCTACCAAGGGAAGATTTAAAGGATTTGTACTTAAGATATAATTACAAATCAATTAGACACCATCAAAAATTTTCTCAGTACTTAAATTAGTCACTGAAGGATCCCTTCTCTGAGAACAGCCTACAAAGTGGGGAAGGATTATTATCTGACTGAAATAACTGAAAGTCTGAAGTTATCGAAATGGAATTAGGTCTTAAAATTACCCAAGTCCCTACAAGAAAGAAAAAGTATATAATTTCTAAAGAGGATGGAGAAATTAAGATCTATCTTTTATACATTTCATTTGTGTTTGACCTCCCACACATTCTTGCATCTTTTCTTCTCTGGCTCCCTGGCACTGTGGAAAGTGCACTTCCTTGAGCTAAGATCTGGCCAGGAGAACCTCTTGAGAAGCCACTTAACCTCCCTTGGTCTTAGTTTCCTTATCTGAAAAATGAGAGATTTGGAGATGATCCCTCCAGCCCCTTCCAGCCCCAGAGTCCTTGCCAGTGTCCCTGTTGCTCTTCTTGGAGGTTGAGGTTCTTCGGGAAAGTTCTGACCATGTCTTTATCATAGGTTGTCAGTTACATCTATTGTCTGATGTACTTCAATCCCTACTGCTTATTCCTCCAAACACTTGCCTCTACAACTTAACTCTTTCTTTCCTTTCACTCTGATTTGTTTTCCTTTTTCATGGCCTGGGATATAGTTTTCCTTGCCTTTCTCATCATGCTCCCCTAGCGCAGTACTGTTTTTACCTGACCTCCACCCTTTGTTGATTTTCTTTCAAATGACCAACCTCAGGATCTCCAGAACTTTAGAAAATTGTGCCTGTAATTTCTCCCCGGAAAACACACACACTCAGGGTCTTCCCTTCCCCCACCCTAGCCTTCTTCCACTGTTAGGCTCATGGCCCTTCCCCCACAACCTCCCTTTCCTGTTCCACTACCTTGTCCTCTTCACGAACTCCATTTCTCTTCAATTTAATATGGGTAACATGGAGAAATGAAGGAGAGCAAAAAGAATAAATTCTATCCTTCCTCTTATGAATGTTTAAACTCCTGCCATCCACTGCAGAATGAACTCTGAAAAGGAACACCAGACAAGCCTCAGTCTGAATGAACCTCCTTGATCTTCACTCCCTCCCTTTGCCCCTAAAACACCATGGCAACTGCCACCTGAAAGAGGCCAGGCGGAAATCTTCTAATAAGACCAGAAATTGTTGGGCGCCTGGGTGGCTCAGTGGGTTAAAGCCTCTGCNTCCTGCCATCCACTGCAGAATGAACTCTGAAAAGGAACACCAGACAAGCCTCAGTCTGAATGAACCTCCTTGATCTTCACTCCCTCCCTTTGCCCCTAAAACACCATGGCAACTGCCACCTGAAAGAGGCCAGGCGGAAATCTTCTAATAAGACCAGAAATTGTTTGCCGATGCTTTCTTATATAGTCAATTTTCGCCAAGGGTGCTTTTCCTTTGCTCTTTATTGCCTTAGTCCCTGAATGCTAGCAAGACAAAGAACGCATGATAGTATACGGAGTTATGGGAACCATAATTTGTTGTAGATATTTACTTGTAGGTCTTGAAATTTTGTTTAGAGGGTAGACGTTGAAGTCATCCCCAAGGTTTGCAGCCAGAAAGGGAGATCTATAACAGAGGCAGAAATCAGCGTCATTGTGACCAAAACACAGGCAATGCCACTCAGGCATTGCTGGTGGAAATTTCAATGTGCCATTTATCAGCTATATTATAAACTAAGTCTCAGTTTCCTCATTTGTAAAATGGCGTGTTCTGCATGTCTAAGATGATAATTATATAACGCTTTTTTTAAAGTTTTCTTTTTTTAAAAGATTTTATTTATTTGAGAGCGAGAGAAAGCACGAGAAGGGGGAGGGTCAGAGAGAGAAGCAAGCTCCCTACTGAGCAGGGAGCCCGATGTGAGACTCCATCCTGCAACTCCAGGATCATGACCTAAGCCAAAAGCAGCCGCCCAACCAACTGAGCCACCCAGGTGCCCCGATATAATGCTTTCTTCACAAAGTTATTTTAAGGGTTGGGGAGCCTGGGTGGTATGGTCAGGTAAGCGGGAGACTCTTGGTTTCAGCTCAGGCTATTATCTCAGGGTCATGGGATCAAACTGCGTGCCCTCCCCTCTGGCTCCACACTCGCTGGGGAATCTGCTTGGGCTTCTCTCTACTTCTCCCTCTACCCCTCCTCTCATGCTCTCACATTCTCTCTCTCTCTCTCTAAAATAAATAAGTTTTTAAAGTTATTTTAAGGGTTAAATGAGATTAAATATTCAAAGGGTGTGGCACACAGAATGGACTTCAACTATGATTATTGTTTTGTTTTGTTTTTAAAGATTTTATTTATTTATTTATTTGACACAGAGAGAGAGATCACAAGTAGGCAGAGAGGCAGGCAGAGAGACAGGGAGAGGAGGAAGCAGGCTCCCTGCTGAGCAGAGAGCCCAATGTGGGCCTCGATCCCAGGACGCTGAGATCATGACCTGAGCCGAAAGCAGAGGCTTTAACCCACTGAGCCACCCAGGCGCCCTATGATTATTGTTATTAAGAGAAATTTTATGTGCTTTTTGGGGCACCAGGGTGACTCAGTCAGTTAAGTGTCTATTTTTTTTTTTTAAGATTTTATTTATTTATTCGACAGAGAGAGACACAACGGAGAGAGGGAACACCAGCAGGGGGAGTGGGAGAGGGAGAAGCAGGCTTTCCCCGAAGAGCAGGGAGCCCAATGCAGGGCTCAATTCCAGGATTCTGGGATCCTGACCTGAGCCGAAGGCAGACACTTAACGACTGAGCCACCCAGGCACCCCAAGTGTCTGACTATTGATCACAGCTCAGGTCTTGATCTCAGGGTCATGAGTTCAAGCCCTAAAAAATAAAAAAATAAGGGCACCTGGGTGGCACAGTCAGTTAAGTGTCTGACTCTTGGCTTCTACTCTCGTCATGATTGTAGGGTTGCAAGATCGAGCCCCGAATCCAGCTCTACGCTCAGCAGAGTCTGCTTAAGATTCTTTCCCTCAGGGGCGCCTGGGTGGCTCAGTGGGTTAAAGCCGCTGCCTTCGGCTCAGGTCATGATCCCAGGGTCCTGGGATCGAGGCCCACGTCGGGCTCTCTGCTCAGCAGGGAGCCTGCTTCCTTCTCTCTCCTCTCTCTCTGCCTGCCTCTCTGCCGACTTGTAATCTCTCTCTCTCTGTGTCAAATGAATAAATAAAATCTTTAAAAAAAAAAAAAAAGATTCTTTCCCTCGGGCACCTGGGTGGCTCAANCTCTCTCTCTGTGTCAAATGAATAAATAAAATCTTTAAAAAAAAAAAAAAAAAAGATTCTTTCCCTCGGGCGCCTGGGTGGCTCAATGGGTTAAAGCCTTTGCTTTCGGCTCAGGTCATGATCTCAGCGTCCTGGGATCGAGGCCCACATCGGGCTCTCTGCTCAGCAGGGAGCCTGCTTCCTCCTCTCCCTGTCTCTCTGCCTGCCTCTCTGCCTACTTGTGGTCTCTCTCTCTGTGTCAAATAAATAAATAAAATTAAAAAAAAAAGATTCTTTCCCTCTCCCTCTGCTGCTCCCCTTTGTTAAAATAAATAAATAAATCTTTTTAAAAATAAAGAAAAAAGAATATTATGTTCCTTACTAGATTCCGAATTTAGTTCTCTTGCAATTAAAAGCAAATACCTCATAAGATTCTAACTCTGGAAGATAGAGGATCTGCTTCTACAACACTTGCTCTTCTACAAACTAGAAAAAGGGAGGACTGCTTGGAGAAGTGTACTGTCCTGACAGAAGAGGCCTTGAATAAAATGCCAAAAATTTGCTAGGCCCCCCACATGACTGCAGTTGTATTTTTAGGACAAAAGTCACTAAGAATTTAGAAACACTTCTAATTGACTTAAAAGTGTATTGATCCCAACAACATCAACAAATATTTGACCAACAGAAGTATATACTTTTGAGAGGCATGTTATCTGTTCTGGCCACAGGCTGGGCTCTCTTTCAGAGTAAGATGGATTCCGTACAACACCGCAGTTCCCTAGGAATCTAGAGCCCATGGTTCAGAAACCACCAGTCAAGCACAAATGTCTAAAGGTTGACTCTGCAAAAGAATCATTTAAGAGTTTATTTAAAATCTTGGGCCCCACCCCCAGAGATTGGGATTGAGTGGATCAGGGATAGAGACCAGGAATATGAATTCCCTCTAACTCCCCAAGTGATGGCAGTGAATCCTGAGGCGTGTATGCAGCTCTAGGAATTAGCATTCCTGACTGGCTCCTCCTCTCTCTTCCAAGGATCTCATTCCAATCACCTTTCCTTTGTTCCTCACAGTTCAGGGCTCTTCCCCCCGCCCCCACACCCCCCTTTACAAGAGAAGGATTTATTTGCTTCTAAAACTAAGGCTTCTTTAACTGGAGTGTTGTGCTGACATGACAAAACAACGTGTAGGAAAATCTCTGAGAGTCCAACAGAATGACTAACTTTCTTTAAAGAGCAACCACATATCTTTGCTCTTTGAGGACTTAATTTTGACACTAAAAATACCTTCACATCCATTTTAACTAATTCAGAGGCAACCTGTGCTCACAATGAAGGATGCGGAGATTATACTCAAGTGGTCTGGCTTGGAAATTGGCTCTGTGATGTAAACACCTCAACAGCAATTTAAGCTATTCCTGAAGAGAGAAGAAATTATTAGGCTAATAGTCAACAGAAAAGCCAACATAGAAAATGTTGATAAAACTAGAAAATAGCATAAGAAGGAACCACAAAGCTAGAAGAAAGAGCCCATCTTCACCACCAGCTCGCCTGATCCAGAATATTCCCCCAGAGCCTCCCAGGCTCCTACACGTGGGAAGGAGCTGGGGGTAGGGTGCCAGGATAAGTCCCGTGTTCCTACCCTTTATTATCTTCAGAGCCCTCGAGTGCCTCTTCAATTTCTTGGGAATATAAGCGCTTAGTTTACAAGGTCAAAAGACCATGGAACATTTTCCAAAAATTAAATAATCAATTGAAGAATGAAAAGTGTTGTTTTAATATTCTCTTCTGCTATTAAGTCAGTCTCTCTCTCTCTCTCTCTTTCTCTCTCTTTCTCCATCTCATTTCTCTCTCTCCCTTTCATTTTCTCGCTCTTTCTCTCCCTCCCTCTCTCTCCTTCCCCTCCCCTCTCCACTTCACCACACACAGAAACCCCTTTTCAAAGGGGCTTTTTTCCAACTCAGTGAAGTAAAGTCTTTGCCCCTTTGTGGGGAAGGCTCATTAACATTCCCACAGCAGCATCTCTTCAAGGATTTTACTTTTGTAACTCTGTGGGGAGGTCAAGAGGCCACAGTGGAGAGGTAAAAGGAAAAAAATGGTAAATGGGGGAGGGCGGAAGAAAGGAGAGGAGGGGAAAGAGCCTTTCCTTTCACAATAAGGCTAGAAAGAAGGAGGGAGGGAAAAAATAGGAAAAGACGAGAGACAAGACCCAGGAAAGACATGAATTTTGGACTCCCAAATCTGCCTTCAGACATCAGAGACTCCCGAGAAAAGCAGAGAGCTATATTCTTTCTCTTGTTTCTTTTCCTCAAAAAGGAAGTAAATGATGGAAACAGTGGGCTGAGAGAGACAGGACCCAGACTATTCGACTGAGAAATTAGAAGCTTCCCTGGCCTCAGTGTTCTCATTTCCTCCACAACAGCCTGGTGATAACTGCACCTGTCTGGCACAGAGAAGTTAACAGGATGAATTAGACAATGTCAGCAAGAGTTCCAAGGGTGGAACATGAGGGAGCCACCCAGGGTCCTGACCCTGAAGGACGGGGAAAATAATGGAGATTCAGTGAACTCGAAAGCAGAGATCAGAGTGCTTCCCAAACCCCTTCAGACGCGGGTACCTGCCTTGTTTCTCACCAGCACAAACCTCCGACCATCTGTTGTCTTTTTCTCCCTTTCTTAATATTGTCACACCAGCCTGGACCCTGGGCAGGGAAGAAACCAAGGGAACCTCCAGTTCACACAAAACACTGTGAGTGAGCTTTGTTTTATTCTTTGAAGATGCAGCCATCAGAGATTTACATCCCTGAGCTCCAAAAGGGAAAAGAATTTCCACTTCCCTAACGGATGGTGTCTCAGATGCTCTGTCATCACAGCCAGGAGAGTAAAAGGTAAAGTCCAGGAGAAGAGGACTTGTGCATCACAATGAGGAGATAGGGCACAACTGGATCGTTTCCGGCCAGGAGCCCAGTATGGCCAGAAGTTAAAGAACAATAAATGAATCACCCTTAATGTGCAGGCTGAGCAGGAGAGACCTGGTTGGTTGCCAAATGATGTATTTTAGAGATGGAGACATTTTTAAAGGTCAAATATGATAACCATAAGGAAATTCTTTCCACAGAATCCCTGACAGTTGTTTTCAGCCTCTGCAAGAACTTATTCCAGAGAATTCCCCCATTCACCAGACAGTCCATTACACTATTAGAAAGTTCCTTCATAGTGAGCTGGAAGCATATCCTTGCAGCTTTCAGTCTGAAGTCGCACGGAATCATCTACATCATCTTCTCAGAGCTGACATCCCCAGGAGCTGGACAGGAGTGGGAGAAATAGAAAAGCTATGAATTCTGTTGCTGTTTTAACTGGGATTCCTTAAGACCACCTTTTTTTCATGCTAGGAGCCTGGTGGCATACTGTACCTTCAATAATAGAGAGGAAAAAAAGTGCTAGCTTGTTGTCAATGCACCTGGCTTCCAGGCCTGTCTCTATTACATCAGAGCTGTGCAACCTTGGAGAGGTTATTTAACCTCACTGAGCCTTTTGCTTACCTATAAAGAGAATCATCTATAAATAGGAGTAGTCAAACCTGCTGTGCTAATCTCAGAGTTGTAATACTCAAAATATGTCATGTACATGAAAATATCCTATAAGTTATGAAGAGCTCTCTATATATTAAGTTTTTTAATTTTTATTTTATTTTTTTAAAAGATTTTATTTACTTATTTGACAGAGAGAGACACAAAGAGAGAGGGAACACAAGCAGGGAGAGCGAGAGAGGGAGAAGCAGGCTTCCCACTGAGCAGGGAGCCCGATGGACCCGGGGATCATGACCTGAGCTGAAGGCAGACACTTAACGACTGAGCCGCCCAGGCGCCCCTGTATTAAGTTTTATTGAAATGAGTGTCCATCTTCATCTTTTTGCCAGGCTTCCATATCCCCATTTTTGGCTGGAGGTACCTGACTTCTTGGCCTCACAATCAGGATATCCGGGAAAGTTCTTATTTCAGCTTTATACTGCAGACACAGTCGCATCATCAGACAAGGTGGCATAGAATCATGAGAGAACCAAAAAGCACTGTGGGGACCTTGGCTGAAGAGTTGGAGAAACAAGCAGGGGCATTTTCTGAACAGACAGCGCAGGGAGAGGCCAGAGCCCTGGCAGTGAGGAGAGGGTTAAATCCTTCCCCTCTGCAGTACAAAAGAAAAGAGTGTGCGGAAAGATTAGGATTTTTGCTTTTACAATGGGAGCTGCAGAAGCGTAGGGAAGAAGCTGAAGAAAAAAAAGGGGGCGTCTCCCCTTTAAAGACTTGCCGAGATTGAGAGAGAAAGAGAGAGAGAGAGAGAGAGTCAGGGACAGAGAATCAGAGAGAGCGCGGCCAGTCTGTCTGTCTGTCTCCGGGAAGGGAGAAGGTCTCTGCTTCACAGTGATTAGCACTGCGGGAGAGGCATCCGTTGGCTTCAGACCCAAGGAGAGACCAGACCAGGTCAGCCCGGTTAGGACTCAGTGAGCTTTGCCCCTCCCTACCCCACCTCCACCCGGGAATGTCTCGGCGAAAGCAGCGGAAACCCCAACAGTTAATCTCGGACTGCGAAGGTCCCAGCGCGTCTGAGAACGGTGGGTGACCTGGGGAGGGGTGCGGGTGCCCTGAGTCCCAGCCCGTGTGGGTCAGGCCAGGGCAAGGGAGGGCACCCGGGCCACGGGTGAAGCCAGGGGAGGACTTGGTCGTTGGGGGTGTGAAGGAGTTGGATGCAGGGAGGAGTGAGGCGTTGACCTGTGCTGGGGAGAAGCCCCCACTTGGCTTTTCTCACGATTGGTTCTGTTGGTGTTTTCCTTGTTTTTCTCCGGATGAAATGGAGTTTTCAAACTGGCCCTGTCTCCCCACCCAAGAGTTTTCTCCTCAGGTCCCCCCGTGCTCACTGGTCTTTGTGCCGTTGCTAAGTAACCTCCTCAGACCTGGAGGCCGTCTCGTAGGGGTGGGATTTTCCCCCCTTTTCTTTCTGGAGAGTTGGGTTGCAAGAGGATGAATTGGATAAACGTGAAGGTTCCCCTGAGGGAGAAGAGAAAAAAGTTTCTCATTGTTGGGCTGAGCTGAGAACAGATCAGAGCTCCCAAGAGGGAGAGAGCTAATGTCGGTCAGACGCAGCCTGGTTTGGGGTGTGGATCCCTGTCACCTGGGGGAGAGACCAGAGGAGAGGGTTGGATCAGGGGCTTAGGTTTGTGCTTCAAGGAAGGCCAAGCTGGGGGGGGGGG